>JALIZH010026893.1:50000-145921 GCA_030522465.1 Rhipicephalus appendiculatus
GTGACCGGGTGAGGCGCCTCACGAAAGTAATGCTTAGAGTTACTGTATATGCTACCTTTGGGTAGCAGAGTTGCGCCTCTGATAGAACTCGCCAAGCGCGCCCCCCATTCGCCAAGCGCGCTCACGTGCGCAAAAAGCAGCCTTTTGAGGGAAAGCCAACTTCACGGCCGCGCGGGTGCTGGCGACCGCCGCGCCACCACCGCTGCACGGCTCTACTGACGGTGCCACCGCGATCGCCATCGCTGCCCAAGCACTCCGGCGAGGCGATCCGACTGAGTGCGGAATGTTTTTCGTTGGTGTTGTGGTTGTGTCTTGCGTTGTCCGTTTTTAGTGAACGTCAGTGTTAGTAGTGCCTGTGCGGCGTAGCGCCGTGACTCAATGCTGCCCACTGGTCAACTAGCCGTTGACATAAATCGAACGGGACGGAACGATAAAATTGTGCGCGAGTGAATGCGTGAATATGCACCTTACAGGTTTGTAAAAACAGTATAATTCAGTCCGGGCACTGTGCGGCATTGCATTCGAAACCTCACCGAGTGTTTTTATGCCACAGCTACGTAGATATGCGGAAAATTCTCGTTTGCTTGCGTTATTTGTAAAACACGGAGTGATAGTTCTAGCAATTGTTTTTTCGAGCCACCTAAGCGCTGCGTCAAAAACTACGTGAAACGAGCGATTTGCTGAACTTAATTTGTCGATAATCTTGACAAATTAAGTCGAAGTTTTCCTGTTCGCTATTTAAAACAAAAATATGACTTCTGGTGGTGACTGCCATCGAACAAGCTATAGCACCATTTTCATCGGAAGTCATTATTTGTTCGAGTTCTTTTTTTTTTCTTCGAAGCCAAAGTCATTCCGCCAGCGACGGGTTATGAACGAGCGAGAAAGCGCACGGAGCCGCTGGCCCGCGTCGGCTCCTACATTCGAAAGGGGTGGATTTCCTGCATGGCGTGGATAACTCGGCGGGCAAGATGGCGGACCTATGCGCAACTCTGCTACCTAAAGGTAGCATATACAGTAACTCTAGTAATGCTATAAGCGGCTTTTAGCTTGTACGTGTACATCTTTACGTCACCGTGTTACCGGATACCGGAAGAAATCCGCGCATGCGCGGGTCTTTACGGAACGTGGACTTTTACGGAACGTAAACAACTCGCCGGATAGGCTTTACGTTTTCGGCCCTATCTCGCAAATCTACCTTCGTGCGTGGCTACTCGCGATAGCCGCCGAGTCAAAATAAGCCGAAGTGCGAGCGATCACCCTAATTGTTTCGGCAGGATTGCCGAAGCTAGTATGACCTAGCATGCCGAGGCCGTAAACGTGAGAGGCCTAAAGTGCCTAAAGCCCCTGACATGCCAGAAATGCTGGATAAGGTGGTGCCATCTAGCGGGGCTAAGATGAACGAGGCAAACACAGAATTGGTATTGCAGAAACATCGTGCATTCTACTTCTGATGTGAATGCCTTGCAGCGGCATGAATACGAATGAGTTGCAGTTTTAATCATTTTTTCCCCTCAAGAACACTAGGCGAAAACAAACGTGTCCATGACTGTGGTTGCACAAATCGTCACAAGATGTCGACACCATCGTCCGGTAACCCGGTATTTTGACACTCCTACGCGTACATTGGGATACTTTACACGGTAAAAAAACCCTTTTTATGATTTTGCCGCACAGGTGATTCAATATTGTCTAAATTAAATATACTTTACATGCTGTTATCATCACAATTCAGCGGTTTGCGCGAACGTAAAGGTATACGTTTACGTGCGTACGTAAACGTTTAGGTATGGGAGATAGAACTTTCCTAAAACATGCGTTCCCGTAACACGGTAAACGAAATCCGGTATAAATCAGTTGTCAGTAGCGCTCGTTTGTGTACGTGTCTCTCAGTCCTAAGTCCGGGTCGCGCTGCCCTCATATAACCATGTTTAACTACCAACTCGCCCAACTTGCCGTTTTGATCCGGTATTCCGGTAGGCCCGGTACCGTTAAAAAGTGTACGTACAAGCTAAAAGTCCCTATATACCAGGGGTCTCAAACACGCGGCCTGCGGGCCGCATGCGGCCCGCGAACCTCTCGCTTGCGGCCCGCGGCGCGCACACGACTATCTTCGTCCTACATTTTTTTTATTCTCATAATAAGTAAGCACGTGTGGTACATAGGCATGAGTGGTTTGAAGAATTGTTTTCGTGAGGCACCTCACGCCATGTGGTCGCCATATTGTCGCCATGTGTTGAAGCCTAACCGCGAAACAAAAACTACAATTCCGATTCGGCGTCCTGATTTGTCATTTAGACGACCGCTATCGACAGGTTGTTGGAATCCTGGCGCCAATCTATTTCAGAAATGACCTGTATATGAAATATGGGAAAGGTTTTTTTTTGTTCTCAAATAGGAAACGTTAGCTGACAATTTGTACAAATTACCCCCCCCCCCCCCCCCGCGCTTTAATTTCTGCCCTGTCCCGGCCCTTGCGGAACTATATTGCGTCAGTGCGGCCCGCTGGCTGAGGTGAGTTTGAGACCCCTGCTATATACCAATCACATCTGTGCAGCTCATGAGCGTAGCTATTAAAAAAAGTCAGTTTCACCGCAAGGGTGAAGCAATTAATGCGTTAGCAACAAAGTGTAATGTTATAGGAAGTGAGGCTGGCAGCTAGCTCTTTTGGATCTGATCTCACGCAACTCTACAAAACGCTGGTTTTAGAGAATACGGCCGCTCCAGGGACACTCTTCGCACATTCTCTTCGCGTTGAGAGCGCAGCACGTAGAAGGGTACACCAGCCGCCCGCTGTCGGCAGCCGAGATAGCGAGATAACGCGTGCGCCAGCGACGAACGCGCTCGTAAAATCAAAGGTCGCTCGAGGGACCCCCCCCCCCCTCGCGTCTTTTCACGCTCGCGAAGGACGAGCGGGGCGTTTCCTCTCTGCTTGAGCATTCCACGGCCGGTCTAACAGGCGGGGGGGATCTTATCGAATGCGCCTCGGAGCGATGGAGATTGGTCGGCTCGTTTGATCTCCGCTTCAGCCACGTTCGTCGCCTCCGCTCGCACGCTATTACCCGCGGGTAGAACGTACGATGCGCTCGGGGATCTTATCAATTTGGACTTCATACGCGACATGACGGCGACGGCAAAACCCTGTCGAGGCTGTCCATATAATTGCTAGCGCAATAAAATAATATATGGGAGGAAGACGGGCATCATACCTGCACATACCGCATGTACGGGTCGGGCCGCGTGTTTGAGACCACTGCCTTAAAAAAACGTCTGGAACTGGCACGAGAAGCTACAGCCTCAGAAGAAATTTTCTGAAGAACCGGGTCACTCAGACATCTGCACAATTCCCAAGGAGCTCCCACGTGACCAAAAAGTTTGAGCTCCCCGAAATGTTCTAGTAAGTCACCATTTCCACTGCGGCAAATCAGCACGGTTTTCAAATGCACTTGAGAAGTTTGCCAAAATGGGAGAGCCATTTGGCGTGGAATGACCCATCAACATCAGTTCCATCCAACCACGAAGTCTGCAGCGTTCGTTTCTGGTGAGTATCAGTCTTAATTATAAATGTTACAGTTCACGTATTTTATGCTTGAGCACGTGCTTTTTTTTTAACACAAAAGTGTTTTATGCCGGGGTCCACCACGGCTCCTCTGAAGTATTTCCATCACGGATATGACGTTCTAAAATATAAACTAACAGATTGAATCAAAGAAAAACTAGAAGAAAAATTTCCGTCGCCGAGCGTTGAACCTACGACCTCTCGCTCCGCAGCGCGCGGCGCGAAACCACTCGGCCACGGGAGCGTACGTACCTCAGCTTGCTAACGGCAAGCTATTTATATACACGAGAAGGGTAGAAAGCTGGGCCAGTTGGTATGGATCCATGGAAGTTAGCAGCGCGAAAAACGAGACGACGCACACAGGGAGAACAGACAAGTACAAGCGCTGACTTTCAACTAAGCTTCTTTAATCGGAAATAAAACATATATGCATCACGCCGCCAAACGGTACATGCGCAAACAAAACTTGCTCTTGTGACATGTGTGTGCTTTCTGGTTTTGAGCGAGGAGAGAAGAGCAAGTTTTGTTTCGCGCATGTACCGTTTGGCCGTGTGATGCATATATATGTTTTATTTCCGATTAAAGAAGCTTAGTTGAAAGTCAGCGCTTGTACTTGTCTGTTCTCCCTGTGTGCGTCGTCTCGTTTTTCGCGCTGCTAACTTCCATGGTTATATACACCAGGCTGCACACCGCATCGGGGCAGCAGATTCCGAGGGTGGACTTCATACGCGTTCTGGGCATGATCATCGAAGCCAATGGACAGAACGGCCGCACGATCGACCGTCTGACTTCCAAGGCGGAAGGGGTCATCCGATTAATCTCTCGAATTTCCAACAGTCGGGGTGGTCTTCGGGAGGACAACCTCCTCAGCCTGTTCCATGCATTTTTGATGAGCCATCGACCGTCTGACTTCCAAGGCGGAAGGGGTCATCCGATTAATCTCTCGAATTTCCAACAGTCGGGGTGGTCTTCGGGAGGACAACCTCCTCAGCCTGTTCCATGCATTTTTGATGAGCCATCGACCGTCTGACTTCCAAGGCGGAAGGGGTCATCCGATTAATCTCTCGAATTTCCAACAGTCGGGGTGGTCTTCGGGAGGACAACCTTCTCAGACTGTTCCATGCATTTTTTGATGAGCCACATAACCTATGTCGCGTCCATGCACAAGTGGCAACTCCACGAGAGAATTAAATTGAACACTCTCATACGGAAGAGCATCAAGAGGGTCCTTGGCATTCCTATGAGCACAAGCACAGAAAGCCTTATGAAACTTGGAGTCCATAACACGCTTGAAGAAGTCATCGAGGCTCAGCAAACGGCACAGGTTGCCAAGCTTTCAGCTACATCAGCAGGGAGAAAGATACTGGTTGACACTGGACTCAACGCCCCGACGCTCGAAGTGCAAAACACGCATCTTGCCGATAGCATGCGCTCTTGCATCAAAATATGCACGAAATATGCACCCACAGTACAACGTGGGCAGGCGTGTTGCTCGAGCCTCCTCTTTTTTAGCTTACGCTCACGCCCACTCTGTTTCTTGTTTTGTCGATGCCGCCCAGTACGGCGCTTCCGCTCACTTTGCAGTAGTATCCGTGGATACTAAGGGTCGGATTCTATCCTCAGCGTCGGTTAGAATCTCTTCTTCTCACAAAGCGGAGGGGCAGATGGCCATCGCCCTAGCTTTCCTTGATCCGCAGAGAACTGATATCTATACTGACTCTAGTCCGCTGCTAGGGCCTTCGCGTCTGGTTCCGTGGGCAAGGAAGTTTTTAGAACTCTCGTTCACAAGGAACTCACCCACCACACTATTACTCGGTTCCCTGCAGGGGCGTAGCCAGAAATTTTTTTCGGGGGGGGGGGGGGGCACCTCTTTGATTTCGGGGAGGGCACCTCCCTGAAATGGTCATTTTTCGAGCTGCATGCCATGGCGAAAAAACATTTCGGGGGGGGGGGGGGGCACGTGCCCGGTGTGCCACCCCCTGGCTACGCCACTGGTTCCCTGCTCACCTTGGCTCGCAGGTCGGGGGGCCTTTCCAATGTCAACGAGCTAGCCCACTCCAAGGCGCGAGGTTTTCACTTACCGCACCGGGACTTGCGCGGCTCAGACAGAGGAATCAGGCCCCAGCCTCCATTTTAGGGACATTTTGACTACATTCAATGAGGTCACAAAACACCATCAAATGGGCCGTAGGTCCTTTCCAATGCCACACGAAAAGTTGTCTAGGCCACAGGCAATCTCCCTTCGCATGCTTCAGACGGGAACATACCCCAGTCTCTTTACTTACAGTCGTTACTCCGACATTTCAGCGCTCTGTACAGATTGCCACGATCGTAGTGATTTTAGTCACATGCTCTGGAGGTGCCCCTCTTTACAGGGAAAACATCAAGAATTCTCTGAAAATGACTTTCACTCCATGCTCAAGAGCCCGGTCCTCCTACAACTCAAGGCTGTCCAGAAGGCCCACGACGGGGCGGTGAGGCTAGGCCTCCCCGTCCCCACGTGGGAGCGGCCCGCGATCCTCCCCCCTATAGACGATTTTCCGCAGCGGCGCACGGGCGCTGCCATGTTTCATCACGTGACCGTAACTGGCCTTCCCCCAGCCAGTTGCACCGGCCAACGCTTTGAGCCAGCGAAACGGCCGTGGCCGTAAGCGCCAGCAGCTGGGGTTAGAATCCAACATGGCAGCACCCATGCAGACGCGACCGCCCGCTTCGATCCGAACTCGCGCTTGCTACTCGCCCACTGTGTTCACAGCAATAAATAAATGGTGAAATCAGCTATCTCTCAGTGTCATTTCACGCTGGGGACAAAGCATCAGGTATGTTCTGTCTTTATTATCGAGATTAGCTGTGTTTATTTAGCCATGCCTGCTAAGCCTTGTCTCCGTGAATTTGAGAATGAATCTTGAAAACGCTGCAAAATGCCGACGAATACATTGCTCTGAAAGCTTCAGGACGTAAATATAAAGCAAATAAATGCGTAGGTTACGCACTTACGGGCCAGACAGCGCAGAACGACGACGTGATAAATTCGAGGTGGAAGGGAACTGCATTCACAGGTGTCGCCATGTTGACTTTTCCGGCGCTGCCGTCTGCTCGCTTTTTACTCGCGCGCGCAGACGCTACGGGGACGCCGAGCAGACGACGTGACGCGGATGCATACATATTGCGCAGCGCTACCAAAGGCCAAGGCATTGAGACGGCCGCGGTAGGAGACGGCCACGGTGCAGTGGGGGGCACCATCTAGTTTTGATTAACAAACCAGCTGCGGAAAATCGTCTATAAAACGGGGGTGGACTCCTTCAGGACTTTAAATAAAGTTTTTTATCTATCTATCTATATACCGTTGGCGGTCCTCAGAGCTCGTCGACTTCAGCGCGTTTTCGTCATCACTAGCGAGATGGCGCGAAGGTGGCACGGAGTGCGCGCTCTAAAGCTCGTCGCGCCTCTCGCTGCGATGAGCGCGCGCCTCCACGGGGCGTGGTCGCTAGTGCGCGCGCGCTTATCTCCTGATCGGGGCATTGGGGCGCGTTGTACGTCGCGCTTCCACCGCAAGTTCGCTTTGAAGTTACAGTGGTTAAAGAGTGCACGAAGGTCGCTTCGCTCGCCGCAGCGGCCGCGTTTACAGAAAGGAGCACGCTGCTCACACACGAAGTAACCATTGTGGCAGTTGTTCGTGCTCGTCTTGTGTATACTTGTGCGTTCGCTTCGTGCGTCTTTGTGTTAGAGCAGCGCGATTTAAGTGTCGAGCTGTGATAGTCCGCGCTCGTCCTGTGTGTGCTCATTTCGTGCGTTCTTTCAGCTTGAGGTGCGCGCTGCATGTTTCGAGCTGCTTGCCGTTCTTCGCGTCACAATACAATTTGTTGCTGTAGCATTCATTTCTTCGCCCTTGTGGCGAAACAATGCACAATAAACGCTCAACCTACTTCAGTGAATACCCATTTCACTTTCGTGTTGTACCGATTCCTTTGACAGAGGGATCAGCCATGTTTTTTCGTCACGAAGCCGGTTAGTAAATTACAGTTGAACTTCTTGTTCTGTGGATATTTACACTTGCGTAAGCACGTTTATTGAATTAAGTGAGGTTATTGCACACTGTCAGTGTACAAGAGAGCACCTGTATTTTTTTAGCTCCGCTTACGACTTCTGTTGTGAAACGTTCTCTTTTGGACTTATCTCGGTTAATTTGCTTCTTGCTTCAAGACACGGCGCTAGCGAACTAAAAGAGTGTAACTATTCTTGTATTATCCGCTTGCAGTAAAGCCATTCTGTTCGATCAACAAGACAAACCTTAACTGGGCATCAAGTTTCCAGTTGCGCTACGAAGGCAACGTTGAATAATTACTTATGATGCGAGAAATTTCCCCTCTCGACACAACCCCGACGTCAAAGTGCCATTCGTCCGCGCGCCCAGAAATGCGTTAGTCAACACCACCGCCACAAAGCTTCAATTTTACTACGTAGCACTTTTTCGCTGTATCATACAAGCTTTGCGCATAAGCGCTCAAATTGATCAAAAGCACGTCGCCCATAACTTCGCAGCGACTTCGGTCGCGTTCGTGGACGGTTCTCCTGCGTGATACCTGCGGTTATTGCTAGTGAACCGCACGAACTTGTGAGCTGGAAGCAAAGCAGCCTTCCCAACCACTGACAAAGTGATAGTGAGGCGCACGTTCAGGAGCACTACGGCCAGAATCATGGCGTACCGCCCGAAGGACGTAAAACGTCATGTTGCCGGCGCTGCTCGTAGCGTCGCGGTGACGTCAAGTGAATACGTCACCACGGCGTCTGTAGCCGCGCTACATTGCAATGCACGTACTGTATACACCATTTTCCGGACGCACTCAAGCACCGCCATCTTGGACTGATATCGTTGCAGTCTTGTATCCGTATCAAATAAACAAACAGTGCTACGGTGAACTCGCATGCATCAGCACACTGAACGTTTCATGACCATTATCATTTCATATTACGACATAGAAAACCGGCAAAACAATCGCGTATCAGTCCAAGATGGCGGCACCCATGAATCGAAAATAAAATCGTGTATATTTTACGGGTTACTCACCTGTGACTGCGTTGAGTCGCTGTAGCCCGTGGTGCCGCCGAGTACAGCCGACCCGCGCCATAGCTGCAGTGACTTTTCGTTCCGTGGCTGTCGACAGCCGATCGCCCGCAATGATGCTTCCGTAGTGAGCCAAGGGAAGCGGGTTGATGCTATCCTCGTCGCCAGTGTAATAACGCGAAAAACAGGCAGAATTTCGAGAAGCAACTCATACTTTATTGAAGGTGAACTTATACAGGCACAGAATCACGTTATCCGTCGCAAAGGAATGTGCGCACTGAACTCACTGTGATACACGGCGTCAGCAGACATGCCTTTGGAATCAACCACTGCATGTATAAAAGTCTATTCACCTTAAGCATGACAAGAACTGTCCTTTCAGTCACTCCATTGAGTTCCACCTGAATCCATAATTGTTCAGGTTTTACGTCCCAAAACCAAAACATGACTATGAGGGACGCCATAGTGGAGGGCTCCAGAAATTTCGACCACCTGGGGTTCCTTAACGTGTACCTAAATAAAGTACACGGGCCTCTAGCCTTTCGCCTCCATCGAGATGCGGCCGCCGCGGCCGGGATTTGATCCCGCGACCTTCGGGTCAGCAGTCCATCACCATAACCACTAAACCACCCCTCGGCGGGTTATCCTGAATCCATGATGTCTCTCGAAGTTTCAGTGCTGCTACCGCCATACGCTGTCTCAGCTGCTCCTTCTCCATTCGCGTCAGCATGCTCCTACAAAATAATGAACACAATCTTAATTAACGTAGACCCGTAGAGGAATTTCATTTGGTTCATTGAAACATGGTCATTAGAGAGTTATAGTATAGCGGAAGACAGCAAACGTAAGGATTTAGCGTTAGCGTTGCGTGGTACGTATACACTCTGCGCATGCGTAAAACGTTAACGTAGTCGAAGTTGTTGCGTACGTTCGCTATTTTCGGTATATAGCGTAACGGTGGCGCATGCGAGGGGATACGTACGCAGGGCAAGATGGCGGTGCCCGTCGAAGTGAGGGCCGACCGCTTCGAAGCCGTTGGCCTGCACTGCTGAGCTGCTTCATTCTGCACTATTACTCGTTTCTACTTTCTATTTGAGTAATGATGCTTCGCCGACCGCGTTTTGGTGAGAACATAGCTTCGTTCTTGAAGTGCACTCTCGATTAGCGGCACAGAACGCTTGCTGTAACCGCGTCGATATGGCACCACGGCCTGTATTTAGTTTTTCGTTCGTTCGCCCATTTCAAACGGCATGCGTCACGTTTTCCGCGGGAAAATAAAGTGAAATGCGGTAGCGTAGAATAGACTTGTTGCTTAGTCTTTTTACATCTAGCTGGCGCCGGATGTGTCTGCGTTAGTGTTAACGTTTCACTCCCTAAAAGACTAATCTCTTTCACGAAGTGCGTGCTGTCCTTAACGTTGGCGCTGACACGCACTCTAACGCTAACGTAAGCGTTCTGCGATATACTAAAACTATCTATTGGCAAAAGGGCCAGCTGTGGCAAAAAGATGCCAGAACAACATGCAAAGACAGTTAGTCAGCTGCAGTAGTGAAACTCATTCAACATGGCTATAAATGGGCCAGAATTTAATTGCTTCGAACTGCTCGCCTCAAGCTTGTATTCAATGAAAATGTGAGTGTGCCATCAGAGATGAAAAATGTTGTATGTTAATTGACCGTGGTCAGAAGCCAGGGGCGTAGCCAGCAGGGGGGGCTGGGGGGGGGGGTTCAAACCTTCCGCAAATTTTTCAATTTTCGCTTGCGCATATATAAACACACACATACAAACGCACGCACGAACATACAAAGTATGGTTGAACCCTCCCCCCCCCCCCCCCCCTCACACACACACACACACCGAAAAAAAAATTCTGGCTACGTCCCTGTCAGAAGCTAATAATGCATTGCATGAAAATGATTTACTGAAGGGGCATACAACCTCTAAAGTCTTGTAGCGTAACTGAAAGGTTGCTTTTAAGCGCTCTGAAAAGTGGCAGCATGTTCAAGTGACAAGGTCAAGCGCACCAACTAGTATGTTCAGATTATTCTTCCAAGCCTCCTTAAGGCCACCTTAAAGTGAGAGTTAGAGTGATCTGCAAGAGAGGAGGGGTAACACGCGGCAGCGTCTTCTGGTTACCACACACTTGCGCAACAACTATCAACCAGGACAACCATTTGAATCTTAACTCACGCTACTTGCTCTTCACAGCCAAAGCAGAAAAAAGGGGTTCATCTCATCAAAGAGTGACGGCTAAATTTTGACAAGATTGTCAGTGCTTGCTGCATCTGACTGGAGTGCACCGGTGGTTTCTGCTACAGTCAATAAAGCATGGTAGAGAAAGCTTAGCGTTGACCGCCATATATGCTTAAGCAAGAAGTCCGGTCTACTTTTTTTAGTTGAATTACCCAGCACAATCCGCAGTAAAAAGGGCCAGTAGAGGTTATACATAAGTTTCTGTGCAACCCTGGTTATAACCACTATCGGTAATTAGAATAAAATTTCTATGACACTGACGTGGTGAGTTGGTTCGACTGTATATGACAAGCGAGAGATGCATTGCATAGAACGGCCTAAATTACCACTGCATTGAAAAGCATTTCTTCAAGAGACCTCCCAATTTCATTTTTAGAACTGGCATACAAAATGCATCGCCAGAAAACGCAAATTCAATGCTCCTTCATAACATGATATTGTGTGACCTTTATAGTCGCCAATTGGTAATAAAAATGTTAATAATTCGGACACGCCTGATTATATGGACAGCTAGCTGCGAGGCGCCACAGACTAACTCTGTGAAGCCAACCGAAACTTTCGACAAAATAGATATTGCTATGTGATAATTCAAACCATAGTGACTGTGAACTAATTTGGTCACGTACTGAAGAAGAAGTAGCATTAGTTCAATTCTGATACATTGCCTGGACGTCTTCTAAATGGACACTGCTGCACTGATCTATCAACACGGATAACCCCTGACACACACACACACACACACACACACACACACACACACACACACACACACACACACACACACACAATGTGAATGTGCCCATGCTGCAGCCGATGGATCAGTTGGGAGTGCTGAGGAACTAGAGTACATGTCGCTCCTTTGAAGCCACCGACGGTGCTTAATGCCTACCTTCAGAAACTTTACAGTTATTTCTATTACTTGCTCACTGTGGCACACACACCTACAACCAGTTTCAAGTGGAACCAGCTCTACAAAGCTCACCTCTGACGTTTTACGTGACAAAGCCATGACTTGCTTATGAGCCATGACATACTGAAACACACATCTGTTGATTCACTTTGACAATGTTTCGTTTTAGTCTCTGTACACAAGCATTTCTTTGACGTACATAGAAACTGGCACCAAGAAATATTCGTCTCAACAGGGCAACACCATGGCAAACAACAGGCCCACAACAGGGCAATACAAGGGTAGGTACCTGTGACAACTCATGAACACATGGTGCTCACTCAAATAAACATATCTCCTACCATCCAACAACATCGGTCGCAAATTTTCAGTAGTAGATCATAAGCGGTTAAAGGGACCCTGTAACATTTTTGATGATTTTACACAAACGAATTGAGCCACTGAAGCAAGTGCTAAGGATCATTCAAGCGATTTAAAGGCCAACTGCAACGAAATTGTGCACACCTCAAAAAGCCGATTTATAGGCAGTCCAGCTGAAGATAATGCTACCTGCCAAATTTCACCTTCGAAATGCAAGTGGTTACCTAAGAAAAAAGCTCGCCAACAACGAAATTTTTCATACCGAAACTAGAAAAAACGACGCCATTACAGCTCGCCGGAAGTGACGTAGTCAACAGCCCGATGACAGACCGACCGATGCAGGCGAATCGTCTGCTCTGCGCTCCGAACATGGCTCCGAAGTATGCACTTCGCGGCCGCGCCCCAGGGTTTTCTCTTCAGATGGTAACGAAGAAATTAACTATTCAAAAACATGCACAGGGAAGGAAACACGGATACATAATAATAAAAGTTCGTTTAAGCGTTTGTCTAAATAACTGCTGCCCGCTTTGCGCCTACCGTCTCGTCCTGCTGTCTTGGAGAACTCGCTGGTTTACAATAAATGATGCTGCTGGTTTACGCTTCGGGTATTATCGCTTCGTTGATTGACTACGGATAGAAAGACGGCGTTGTTTTTGATACCGATGCTCGGTTTGGCACTCTCCCATGTCTAACGAAAACGTTCGTGCATTTCTGTAAACACTTGTGTGACTGCGCCCGAAGCTTTTGCATTAAACCGCTAACGTAGCACAACTCGTTTTCTTAAAATACGTTTACGTGCTTGAAATGCTTTGAACCCAGCACGACTACATTTCTATCGAACTTCACTGCTGTGACTACTCGCAACGAGAAGCGGGCTGATCAGCTTTTGGAGCTTTCATTACTCGCGCCTAGATGGCGCAGCTAGTCCAGCGCTTCGCGGGGCGTCGTTTTACGGGTTCTGTGTTACGTTATGATTTAGCGAGCGAAACACGCTAACGCAAGCATTTTACGCTATACTAAAGCTGTCTGATACGAATACATCTCGTCCCCGGCGCTTCTCCAAACGGGTCAGGGCTTCCCGCTGTTGGGTTTGCAGCGGCTCAATATTGAAGGCACTGCGTCAGGATTCAACATTTTTTTTTTTCACTATCAACACTGTTTGGGCGAAGAGACACCGCTCGTGTTCATATTCGTCATCTTCTAAGTGCGCCGGGTAAACCACCACGCTATTCGATACCTCTCTTTCCTTTCGCCTCACTCCGATAAGCTACAGCTTTTTGAGCTTTACGTTTTTCGGAAAAGCGTGAAAGCTGGTGCCAGCCGTAACATATGTTTGAGTAGCCTACGGCTCCGCATTTCGCATTACAAAATAATTCATGTCTTCTGAATCAGCCGCTCGTAAAGGGGCGTCACGCAGAAAAAGGAAGGGATGCGGCTGCAGGGAGTTCTGCTCACCAGCGGTGGTGAGCTGCAATTGACGTCATTTCCGTTTGTGTCCGATTTGCCCAGGCACACCGCTAGGGCTCCGCGTCGTCTGCTAGTTGACAATTAGAGCACCGATTATAAATGAAATACGCGACTGCAAGCTTTTTCACTGCCGTTATCATTTGCTTACCCAACATATACTACACATTCCGAGCCAATTCTGCCCAAGTCAGATTTCGTTGCAGTTGGCCTTTAAGCTATCTGCGTCGAGTGTGTAATTTATTGCAAGACTTTAAACATGCGAATCACTACAGATTGCAGTGGCGCAGCCGAAAGAGTTTTCAACTTCCTGCTTCCACGCTACCTAACATTGCTCCATGATACATACCACTGGCAACCAATCTAATTGGATATGTCCAGCGCACATTCATGAACCTCCGGTGAATGGACGAGCACCGTCTGCCTGCGTTACAACGTGCTCCGCGTTGACGTGAGCTGCGCGACAGTGCTTACCCCGGACACAATGTCGCCTCTTCGAAGCCATTGCCCTAGCTGCGTTTTGTGCTGCAAATCTAGCGATTGGCGACTTGTAAAGCTATGACATTGTGTAAGGCAAGTAAGGCAAATGCAGATGCATACCAACACGTTCGTGAGTGTGTGGGCGGGGCTCCCTCATTCTGTCGGCTCTCTCTCTCTCTCTGTGTGTGTGTGTGTGTGTGTGTGTGTGTGTGTGTGTGTGTGTGTGTGTGTGTGTGTGTGTGTGTGTGTGTGTGTGTGTGTGTGTGTGTGTGTGTGTGTGTGTGTGTGTGTGTGTGTGTGTGTGTGTGTGTGTGCGTGCGTGCGTGCGTGCGTGCGTGCGTGCGTGCGTGCGTGCGTGCGTGTGTGTGTGTGTGTGTGTGTGTGTGTGTGTGTGTGTGTGTGTGTGTGTGTGTGTGTGTGTGTGTGTGTGTGTGTGTGTGTGTGTGTGTGTGTGTGTGTGTGTGTGTGTGTGTCCGCGCGCGCGCGCGTGCGTGCGTGCCTGTGTGTGTGTGTGGACAGAGAGAGAAAAAAGTTCATTTCCCCACATTTTGATGTGGTTTCTCATGTACGAAGGGAGAATTTGCTTTTCAAAACTGTAGTCTGAGATCGAGGAAGAGGCTGCACAAACAAATTGAGCGGATTGGGCTGCCCTGTACACGCAACAGCACAGCAGTGTTTAATGACAGTATGGAAAAAGTAGGCAGTTTTACGCTGACACAACCATGCATATGCGTGATTAAAATACTGCGCTACAATTACTGGGACATAAAAAGTTAGAAAGGACACATGTACGAAATGGACACGACAAGCGCAAACTATCAACTGGATTTATTGAAAAAAACATGAGGGAAAATGAACTCCAGGAAAGGGAAAGATCTGTTCACGATGTGGGTGGGGGGGGGGGGGGGGGGGCAATCTTGCTGAACTGTCTTCTGGTGCTACACATGGGGTGATTACGAGATGTGGCCATGACGCAAAGTTCTATTCCGAGTATGCTGATTCAACTGCTACATGTGGCTTCTGATAAATTCAGTGATGCTACCGAGGTCTTCTGATTTGGAGCAATTTTTGGAGCAGCAAACTTTTCACTTTGGAGCAGGTAATTAAGCATCTGGGAGCACTCTGGAGTGCTCCCAGAGGGGAGCAACTGGAGCAACTAACATCCTAGAGTACACTGGAGAAGCAAGTTGCATTTACATTCAAGGGCCTGAATAATTATTTTGGGGCTCTTATGAAGAGCTAGAAATATTTCGATTCATTGCAAATCTCAAGGAACCAATCATCTCAGGAACACTCCCTATTTCACTCGATGATGCAGAAATGAGGGCATCATGCGGTTGAGCATTTTGGGACAACTTGTTCAGCGATTATTTTCGTAGCATATAAACACAATACCGGTTCAATAAAACCGTACTTTATGAAATAACATTCTAAATACATGTATGTGATAATCAGCAGACATTGTAGACAATCGCTGCGACGTACAACAATGCCTCAACGCTAGAGACTCACACTGTCCCGAATGCATTGCCCTAAGACAACTCCAAGGAGAAAGAGAGGTTCTTTTTCTTCACGATCGATTGTATTGCTGGGCGTAACATGACGTCACTTAGCTAGCCTCATAAAGCCAACCTTTTCTGACACTCCTTTCCCTCTCTCTGAGGCCTCTCTGGGCTGGAGCAAGAGCATTCTCACAGTCCTTCTGGACTATCGCTTGCGCATGCGCAGTGTTGCCCGGATATGGATATCCGCTTCAATCAGGCTTCCGCGAAAATGTCAGGAAGTTCGTTCAACGGTGGACTACATGATGTAACAAACTTCGTTGTCCTTTTGCAGTGAAGTTGTATATGGCTAGGGAATTCGGTTTGTACACCGAAAACCCCGTGTAGTGCCCTCTAGAAAACATGGCAAAACAAAAAAAAATAAAAAAAAATAAAACTCACTGGGTACCTTATGCATTCGCCTAAGACGATTCGAAGGCGACAGCCATCTTGTTTTTATTGCGATAGCAATTATATGGACATTCTCGACTGTTGCCGCCGCCGTCATGTTTTGTGTAATGTCCAAATCGATAACATCCCCCCCGCGCATCGTACGTTTTACACTCGGGTAAAAGCGCGCGAGCGGGGGCGACGAACGCGGCTGAAGCAGAGATAAAGAGAGCCGACCTATCTCCGTTGCACGGAGGCCGCATCCGATAACATCACCGCGCGTGCCAGGCCTGCCATCGATTGCTACTCAAACAGAAAGGAACGCCTTGCCCGTCTTCAAAGAACATGACAGAACGCAATGGGAGGGGCGGTGGGTGTCGCTAGAGCAGCAACACTGAACCTTGACTTTAAGGGCGTGGTCGTGATCGCTGGCGCGCGCTGTTTCGGCAGGCATCACAGACGGCTCGTATACCCTTCTACGTGTTGTGCTCTCAACGCGTACAGACAGTGCGAAAAGTGCTTCTCTCCCTGGAGCGGCCACTGAGCCCAGATCCGCAAGGCGGCAATACCATCGCCGCGCCATTTTGGAGGTCCGTTCGTACGCGCCGTTCGTGCTGCACGTACATCGGCGTGCAAGAGGTGTTCCGGAGGTCTCTAGTCATCCAAGTCGCCGTACGGGTCTCGAACACAGCGCGTGCAAAAAGCTTTTTGCGCGTGCGGCGAGTGCGCGGACTTTCAAAATGGCGACCCCGCCGCTAGCGCTTCTCGCGGATGACATCAAGCCTTACTTCGTATAACAATACAATTTGTTGGTATCGCATTCACTGCTTCGAGCTTAAGCGAAACTAACAAATTGTATTGTTACACGAAGCAAGGCCAGCAGCTAATTTGGATCCGATCTCGCGTAACTAAACAGAACGCTAGTTAATGGGAATATGGCCACTCCAGGTGCCGAATCGGTTTTCGTGTTGTCCGTTCTTTAAACGCGAAGTAAGCGTTGAAAGCACAGCAAGATTACGAGCAGTCTCACCATGCCTCGAGATAGCGCGCGCCAGCGACTGCGCCCTTCGAGCGACGCAGCCCCTCAGAACGAAGCGAATGCGATTTTCAAAAAATAATTGGAGGGCAAACACACGGCAAATTCACACACGGACACACCCAGGCACCAAACACGCACCTGGATGTGTAGGCGTGTGTGAATGTGCCGTGTGTTTGTGCTCTAATTATTTTTTGGAAATCAGCAACCAACTAGCCAAACAACGAGTTCGTTTACTATGAATGCGATACCGTATTTTATAATTTTTTTTAACCATCAGCTATCGATCCTGGAAAGCGAGGGGCGGAGGTGTAACATTGTATCTATTACTATGGGGTTCCCCAGATTTCATTCCGCGATGTCCAGAAATAGCGTTCTGGCGGCACGCGTGCAGTTATTAGTGAAAATTGCTTTAATTACGTGCAGTGCGACTCTTGAAACGAGGTATCAGCAGCGTTTCTGGAACGGACGACGTCCGCCGATGAATCGCCGCCACACTTACAAGCTACCGATTAGCCAAAACGTCACGAGCCTCTGCGGAGAGCGTGTTTTGCCGTTGGGCCGACTTGCACAACAGAAGTCGACGAGGGTGGCGATGCGGGCTTGTAGGCATGCGCTCAACTCATTCTAGTTTGCACAACAGAAGCTGCATCGGCACCGAGCATAGCATCATGGATTACTTGGGACGCATGCGCGACCACTGTTTATTCAGCGGAATAATTTTTGGTACGTGGTTGTGATTTGGCCGCCCCGAGAACACGCTGCAAATGCTGGTGATATACTCACCCCCCCCCCTCCCCCCAAATCCGAGACTTTGGCGCAGTTTGGCGCAATTTCCGTTGATATTATCAGGATGGCGCAGTAAATCTGATTTGGCGCACTTTGGCGCAGTTGGCGCAGGAGTGGAATCACTGTAAATTCGATTTCTGTCGGGGTTAGCAGAATGGAGCTTGAACTGACGCATGCGCTTTGCAGGTTCGATATGTGAAAGGCTTCCCAAATTTCGCGTGTCGTCTTATTCTTCGATTTGGCCAAAACTGACGTTTTTTCGAAATTTGGGAAGCCTTTCACATATCGAACCAGCAAAGCGCATGCGTCAGTTCAAGCTCCATTCTGCTAACCCCGACAGAAATCGAATTTATGAGAAGCCACATGTCGCAGTTGAATGGGCATACTCGGAAAGTCATCGCCACATCTCGTAATCACCCCATGTGTAGCCCCCCCCACCCACATCGTGAACAGATCTTTCCCTTTCTTGGAGTTCCTTTTCCTTCATGTTTTTTTCAATAAATCCAGCTGATAGTTTGCGCTTGTCGTGTCCACTTCGTAACGTGTGTCCTTTCTAACTTTTTATGTCCCAGTAATTGTAGCGCAGTATTTTAATCATGAAAAACCAACTAGCCGAATACCTAACTTTGCTGCATATGCGTGTCATGCATGTAATAGAGAGAGAGAAAGAGAGAAAAATGCTTTAATGAAAGGCTGGAGATGATAGCCTGGCTATTCACCTGCGTTACAAGCGTCATCCTGTGTTTTTCACCTTTCTTTTATGACCGTCTTTCCGTGCATTGTCAAGCAATGTGTTACAAGCAACACATCCTATGCATTAACCACACAACTTTATGCATGAATATATTAAGCCAATGGCAGCCTTTCCAGCAGCATAAATAGGTATGTGTCATGTAATGAACTTTCGTTGATGTCTAAAAGCTGCTTACTAATGGTTGTATTTTCTCTCTTACTGGTTTGTGTATATTATATTTTGCCTTGTTTGCTCCTAGCGGAAATAGCGTTCCTAGCACATTAATATATTATATTACTATTATTGTTCACCTGTCAACCACAAGCTTTCTTTTTTAAAAAGTGAGAATATCTGGTATTAGAAGTGCAGCACATTCTTTACACTCACCGTATTTGTTTTTGCAACACAAAAGAATGAGCATGTGTTTGCTAGTGCGATGCTCAGATGAAAAACCGGTTCAATGTGGTGCTTTATTTCCGGCACAAATTGTATATGTGTATAAGGGAATAACCTGGATAATACTGTGTTTTCTAAAAGGACCAACAGTGTGGAAGAGGCATGGCGGTATGCATATTACACCGATCATGCTCTTTTGAAGCAGCGGGTAATTTCATTTGTGGTTAATCATGACACAAAAAAGGCAACGTGTTTTTAATTGGTAAGAAGTGTGTGTTATAAAGAAGTACGTCGATAGATATAGGCCAACCTTCAAAATTTAACATTAAATACATAGCTATAGGAGAGTTTACTTATCATATCTTTCACTTGTTCAACCTAAGACATGTGAAGTCTAAGGTAAATGCCACATTCCTTCAATAATGATCACATCTGTAGTTTTACGTCGTTGGCACTATCTCAGCAGTGTTTCTTCACAGTCGAAACATTATGTGAACTGAGAGCCTAGTTAGTTTGTCTTGATTCACAGTGAATCGACATTTACCGCGCCGAATTCGACTCGAATGGAAAAGAAGCGTACACGCACAGCTCTAGCTCACAATTCAGTTTATTGAATACGATATATATGCAAACGCATACATACACGCACAAGGGAAATTCATTAACAAGTAAAAAGAGACAACACAAAAGGCACCCCGATCTGTTTAATAGATAATATATATTAGATAATACATAATTATTTTCGTACTTGTCTTGTGTTACCGTAATCTCACATTGGCACACCTTTCAATTTGATATAAATACTTGCCGAGTGGCAAAGGGATCTGGTAGACTACATAAGTGCAAATGTGTACGCATTCACGTTTATGTCTTATGCAATAAACCGTCAGTTGAGAGTCATGCGCCTTCCATGCGTGCCTCCTAGCCATCCGAGTTGTAGTTTGCGCTGTACAAGTCAATTGAAGACGAAACAATACAGCCTCAGCTTCAGTATTGTAATTTAAAGTGGTATTGATTCACACTAATTGTACCAGTCGGGGCCTCAATAGCTCTTGTTACTAAGCCTGTATTTAAATTTCTCACAAAACACCAGCTGGTATCATTAGGCACGGATTATAAATTGAGCATGTTATCAATGCTTGCGATCACATCAATGAAAATTATAAGCGGAAAAGATTGCAAAATGCTTCTCCGACTAAAGCCACATGCAAACTTCGTTTCCTGTCTTTCTTCCCTTTACTTTTTATTTCTTTCTGTCTCTCTCCCTGTAGTCGTTTTCCACCTTCTATCCTTTTCAGTTTTTCTTCCCTTTAACAGTCTCAGTTAGGCGTTGTAAATACGATGATATGAAGAAGCTACTATGAATCTAATACCCTGAGCTCTCACTTTTTTTTTAAAAATGGCGCTGTCAAAGCAAAGTGCTTTGCAAAAGCCTTCAGAATAAGACAAGTGCCAATTTTTTGCTGTGAGAGCCGTCTAATATCAAGCCGTTAGTTCAATCGATTTATTTGTATGGAGACCACACTGAGTGGATTGTATATATAATAACATTATAAACGACTATGAATTTACATGCTAGGCGTCGTTCTTTGCCCTTATACTTTTGACAGCTTGGGGGGGGGGGGGGGGGGGGCGGGAAGTAGCCCTTTACCCTCGCCCTCCAACCCCTAAACTAAATACGCCTATGCAAATGGTGTAAGTTCAAATTTTTTCTCCGAAGAGGTAGGGACGATTATACCGTTAAACAACCCCGCATGGTTTCCTTCCGTATAGATCGTTAGCTTTTAATGACTGCTTAAAGTTTTCCGGGTCATGCAGACAGCACCTGCTCATAATGCGATGCAATAAATGACTCAAAAATGATCCATCACATAATGAGCACTTGTTCACGACTGCGTAAAAAAATAAGGGAATAAACAATTTTTAGTACGCAATATTTCTGGCCATTGTTTCTTCGCTATTCGTCCAACATTTTCGATGAGCCGTGACATCGCTTGATTGTTACGGGACGTCACAAATTTACGAAAACTCTCAGCGTTAAAATGAAGTGTGCACAATAAACAGCCCATATCTGCGCTAAACAATGCACAAACTTTTTTTTTCCAATAGCCGGACAGTGTCTCATTGTGAACGTAATTCAAGAAGGCTGTCCGCCAATCACATTGGCAGCGGATACTTATAGCAGTTGGCGAGATGCATTCATATGCATATGATAAATGTTATCTATTGTAGTATAACAATGCTGGCTATGTGAGCTCATCCTTTCCTGAGAGAGAAATAAACAGAAATTATGACCGGACAAAGGGCTTTGCAGGTGGGCAGTCTTCGTGGTCCAGAATACCGTGAACCATGACAATCTCCCTGGTCCGGTAGATCAAGTTGTGAGGCAAGCTTGGAAGCTAGACTTGTCAGTATGATCGAGTACACTGCCTTATTTATCGTCCTTTTACAAACCGCCGCGACCGCTGCAAGCTAGCATGTGGTAAGCAAGGCAAAGCAGATTAAACAGAGACTAAAGCGGAAACCTTTTTTTACCTTGCCTAGGAGAGCGCAGAAGTGTTCTAGAAAAAAGTGCACAGGAGTAGAAAGACACTCTTCTGAACCACTTCGCTCTCCTCTACACAAGATGCTTACCCAGCTAGCCCAGCAACTCACTATTTTGAACCTTTTTTACTTCTCCTGGGTCGGGCCAGCTAAAACACTCAGCACTTCGGCACACTCATCGACTCACAGCAGCTTGGATATGGAGCAGCGACGATGCTATTCGTTTTCAAAGGAAGAAAATGAATTTGCTCAAACAGAAAGAGCGTTTGGTCAGTCCATAAAACGTTTACTGGTTCCCGCCTGCGTTTGCGCCGCCGATTATTTAAAGTTCAAGGCAGGCAAAGCAAACTAAAAGCATGACAGAGTAATCTAACGTTAAGAGCACATACTAAGCGGTAGCCTTCTCTGCAATGGTAGAGCGCAAGGTGCGAAGGCATCGCATAGGCAGCCCGCACCACAGAGAGCTACAAGTGCGAGGTCGTGAGACTCGGAGAATAATCTTCACAGCAGAATCGAAGGACAAATTTCATTATCATAAATATAATTACGTGATTGTTGTGTGGAAGAAAACTTCGCCTTAATTGTTGGTTTTCCAAGTATGCAGCTGACAACTACCACTGTCGGAAGTGGGGAAAGGGGGGGGGCTCCACCCCCCTAACTTTTCTGATTGGGGGGGGGGGGGGGCAAGGGGTGTTCTAGCACCGCCCTTGCATCTGGCCCGCGGGGCATTATTATGCGGCCCCAGGCATGGTGTCAAAATCACCCCCCATCCACTTATCATTTCCTATCTCAAGGCTGACATGACAGGCTTGACATCAAATAGGGTTAGACAGAGGGGGGGGGGGGGGGACATGGCTTCCAGTTGGCCTCTTCACTTAACCAGACGTCTTAAAATTATTGATGATTCTCCTATTCTACAGACATTAGATAAAGATTATTTTATATTTTTATAACTATCTACCAATATCTATTCATTATAAATAGCGATTACTGCCAATTCTCCGTTGTTTTTTTTTTCCTCTGTTTGCCCCCCCCATTGCTCCACCTGATTACCCGAGTGTGCGGACCCTCGCCATGTCGGCTTCAAGCAACTCGGCCCTCCGCCTGAAAAGGTTGCCGACCTCAGCTCTACGGCATCGATGAAGTGGACGTGCCATGAAAACAAAACTGAACATAAATACCCAATCCATGATACAATTCCAAAGTCACCAAATTTGAATCTGGAAGCCATCATATACCTGGCATTTCCTTGCATACCACAGCTCTCTAGCACCAGATTTTCCTCTAGGTGTTATAGTAAGAAACTCCATGCCACTGCGTGACAGTGCGCTGCTGGAGTTGAGAGCGGAGGCCACTGAGAGCAATGGAGAGGGTAGCACAGCTCAACTGAAAGTCCCTAGACTTTTTTCACTTCGTAGTGAAAAATCTAGGGACTTCAACATGTTGAGTCCCCTTCTGTTGCCAGCGATGACAGTGCATTCGGCGAGTTAAGGAGGAAAGGCAGTGATGCGAAGAAGGGTCCCCATATGATTACCCATGGCTGCCTTGATACCAAGGTGCATCGCTTAATTTATGGCGCAAATGATTTGATCATGCTGTAGACTAAATGCTGACAAAATAAAAAAAAACAATTGTTTCAGGGTTCCCTTTAAGATGCATCAAATTGCAGCAGGAGATTTTGAACACCCGTACTCCAAAATACTTGTAAAGGATTCTCTGAGGCTGCAAGTTATCTAGGGTTAACAGGGTCAGAATAACACCACCTTGAAACACAAGGTAAATATTCCCTTTCGACAAGATATGCTGCATGAAGAATAAAAAAAACTGCACAAGTTCAAAGTGTACTTTACTTACAAGAGGCAGCTTGGTCCAAGGGCTACTGGACATGGAAATCTTCACCATGCTGTCAGTGCTCACCAAGGTGGTGTTGACTCCAGGGTGCATCCGGCGCATGTGCACTTTGAGGTGTTCATTCCTTGAATACAGTTTCTTGCAAACGGGACATTTGTGGGGCTTCTCACCTTTGTGCATCATCACATGATAATCCAGATTACGTTTCTTTGTGAATCTCGATGGACAAAGGTGGCAAAGGTGCGGCTTGTCCATCTTATGCCATTTTAAATGGTTCTGCAGTGCTTTAATCCGCTCAAAGGTTTTGCCACACTCCGTGCAGTGGAACATCTGTACTCCCGCTGCATGCAGCTGCATGTGTCTGTCCAGAGATGCCTTCTTGCGGAATTTGGACGGGCAAGTGTGACATGCATATGGCATCTCACCCGTATGCACACGCTTGTGCTTAGTGAGACTAGATTTCAGTGTAAAATTCTGTCCGCAAACGAGGCACGGATACGGGTTCTCTTCCTTGTGGATAAGCTCGTGTGCTAGAAGACTATGCTTGAAACCAAACCTGCGACCACAGAATGAGCAGGGATACGGTTTCTCATCCATATGAACAGCCTTGTGCACTTCGAGATTAGACTTCTGGGCAAACTTCTTGCCACAGATGAGGCAAGCGTGGGGGGTTTTCTTCCATGTGGATGACCTTGTGTGATTTAAGACTACACTTGTAAGTAAACCTGCGACCACAGACAGAACAGGGGTACGGCTTCTCATCCATATGGACAGCCTCGTGGATAGTGAGGGCCGATTGGTAGACAAACTTCTTGCCACAGACGAGGCAAGTATGTGGCTTCTCTCGCTCTTGGATAGGATGGTGCGTTATGTGGATGAGACTGTGTGTGTCCAGAGAGGCCTTTCGAGAAAATCTACAATCACAGACAGAGCAGGTGTATGGTTTCTCGTCCATGTGAATAGCCTTGTGCGTAGAGAGATGCGAACTCTGGACAAACTTCTTACCACAGATGTGGCAAGCGTAGGGCTTCTCACCCGTGTGGACGCGCTTGTGTATAATGAGGTACGACTTCTGGGTAAACTTCTTCCCGCAGAGTGGGCAACTGTGCTGCTTCTCCCCTTTGTGCACACTCTGGTGCCTTGTCAAATTGCCCTTGCTCGTGTAGCGCTGCTCACACATGTCACACTCATACCAGCTGCCAGCATTTGTTTTGGGCTTTTTCAGTGGAGATCCTGTAGCACCTTCAGAAATTCTGGATATTGTGAAAAAGAAAAAAAAAAGAAAACGTGAGCCGCTTCATAAATCATTCATAACACAGACAGAGACTTGGCTATATATAATGAAATAATTACCACCCAAGCACTTCGTACAGATGGTTAACCAGCAAAGCTTAAACATGCGGCCCCGGTGTTTATCACAAGCTGGCATTTAGCAAAGTTTCTTCCGTTGTAGCTTTTGATTTTTCTGTCACCCCATTTAAAGGAGCACTGACACAAAATTTCGTAGGCCAGATAATGAGCGAGATAGATTTATGTGGAGACATACAGAACATCTACGAAATATCAAGGGCAAATATAGCCCAGAACATATTTAAAATCAATTTTAAAGTGCATGCTGCGCAACTGAGCGAGAGATAATGAGCGAGATAGATTTATGTGGAGACATACAGAACATCTACGAAATATCAAGGGCAAATATAGCCTAGAACATATTTAAAACAATTTTAAAGTGCATGCTGCGCAACTGAGCGAGATGCGGAGCCTCCCGCGACGACATCAACTCAGTGGCAATGTAAACAAACCTATGTCATGAGTTTTTGTTGGCTGGTTGCTGGCACACGCCTTGCGCTTGCGCTGCCTGCGATTCCTTCCTCCTTGCCTGTGCCTTTGCGTGTGCTGGCTGTGCTGGCTGCCAGTGCGGCACCCGCTCACGCGCGTGGCGCCCACATCAGAGTTTTGCGTGGTCACGTGGCCAGCTGCGTTTATCTTGCCACCGGAACTGCTCCTGCCTAGCTCGGTGCTCTTTGAAACCGAAACTGTGACTGGGCGCTCTAAAAACGTCTCTAAATAAATAACCGTCGCGCTCTTGCGCAAACCAGGTTTCCAGCCGTGATAAGTGGGTCATAAGCTACCTATTGCAACAAAAAAAACCAGGTGCAAAATTTTTGTGTCAGTGCTCCTTTAAAAGATGCATGCTTCAAAGCTTGCGTTTGGTGGCACTAGCTTGAAGAATATAAAGAACACTTAAAGGATTTTCATGGCGAGCGATTCACGTTGTGGCAAATATCACCTCTAGCTATACGTGCTCACAAAACCAGCAGAGAAACTATTGCAAATGCAGAGACCCTTCAAGGTAACATATGCTAGCATTGCTGCTTCATTATACTTTCTGCGCAGTCACGAACTGCCAAACTTTTCCACCGCCTAGCAGAGTTGCCAGTTCTGCTTATAATGAGCAGATCTGAGCTTTTTTCGCCGTGTCGCTTGTAGAATTTTCCAGTCACCTGTCGCATTTCTTAGGCTTATTCGCATTTTTCCTGCAAATAGTTATTTTAGTGACCATCATGCTCACCAATAGCGTGTTTGTCGATGACTTTGAGCAGTTTAGTGTTGAAGTCAAACATACGTTGAAGGAATCAACAAGTAACATTAATCATGACCTAGGCAAATGTGCCTTCAACCAAATGGAGACTACCCTGGAGACAATGTTAAAAAGTAAATACGTGCTTTCATTCATAGTTGCATATATTTGCATTGTATAAAATAATTAACATGATTTTTTCAGCTCCCCTTCGTACCTGAGTAACATTGTTGTATTATAAATAAAAATATTTTCAAGCATCGAAAAATTCATTATATTTCTGCTTCTTTTGGGCTTCCTCACTAAAGTTGTACCACTTTTTGGGGGGGTTTCTATTGTGATGATTATTCGCTTTTTAGCTCGGTAGAATTTGGCAACTCTGCTGTCTAGCTACATTGTCATGTGGTCGTGACAATGAGGAAGGCAGCAGTTGGATTGGTAAACACAAAGCTCTTTACTGGGCAGCCTTGTGCCCAGAAAATGAAAAGTCAAAGTACAAGCAATACACACTGTACACTGATAGTGGCAATCACAGTCATCGGCCATCGATAATCTGCTCGTCTGTGAAATGCATCGGCTGCTATAGATGCCTCATCGGGCCTTCCAACATTATTGCTGCTGCTTGCATTAACTCCAGAATAAAATGGTTCACTCGTGTCCTCTGTGTAATCATAACTGAACAGTCTGAAACAATCGCAAAGTTTCTAAAGACTGTGGCCTGCAACAAGCGGCAACTACACGTTAACGAGTCATTTACATAAAGATAGAATAAGAAACACGCGTGCCAATAAGCAGCTTCGCTGTAAAAAACATAGCAAAGATGCTCAGTTGTGGTAGCATTATTCCAACCGAGATGAGACGTGGTGAAACCAGAGAAAACAAATCAGGCTAAATTGCAATTGACTACTTCAGCCACTTACCTACCCACATCATCACGCTTAATGAGGTTCCGAAACACTTTTCCAAGTAATCATTAAATGACCTCAGTTCTAGAGGATATTGCCTCAGGAATTGATTTGCGCCAAAAATATTTTCAACTCTGTCAAGCTTGGTCAAGTTACAGGGCCTTCTTGCATGCTCTAAGTGCTTTTTCTCTCCTGTTGTCCCAACAAGTGCTTTGGAAGCTATGCAGAGGGGGGGGGGGGGGAGAAGGGGGGGTCACAAAGGAGCAAAATGGTATGACTGTGTACATCGTGATCGTGGGCATTTTTTTCTTTTTCCCTAAGTGTACACGCTCACTTCCAGTGCGATACCGGTGTGTGCTAGTGTTGCTAGTCTGTAATTTAGCACACAGTGTGGTGCTGTCACATGGTAGCCATAACAACTATGCAGCACAAGAATGCTCGATTGTGTAAAATCGGCCAAGCCAGAGAACAGCAGCGACCAAAAGAGGCAAAAAGTGCTCGAAACACCATGGGCATATTCCGCATCAAGTCCATGGCATTGGAACTTGGCGCTGCGTGCAAGCTTTGTAAGTCTCAGGGCACTTATGACATTCAATATTTATCAAAACAAATGAGCCACAAAGGCTGCGGTGCTGAAAAGGCAGCTTAATAAAACTTTTTGTTGGGCTAGTTGGTACATGCTTACTAAATACAAAAAGAAGCGTACCATCAAGGAAGAAAATTAAAGACAGAAAAGAAAGGGCGTCACTCGCAACTAACTTTATTCTCAGAACATCAGCGACATATATATAGCCGTAGCAACCATGATTAATTTTCTTCCTTGATGGTATGCGTTTCTTTGTATTTCGGTATGAAAAGGCAGCGTAGTGACAGATTCTCACAAACGTGTGTGTGCATGCTGAGTTCAACAGACAACAGTTTTATTCTCCCACAAGTGTGTCATTCACGTGAAAATTTAAAACTGAACTCTTGCTTACTTCAGCTTGTTTATTTAACCACAACAACACTGATAATACACTGTGCTGATAGCAAGAAGCGTGTCTGATTCAAATTGATGTATGCCAGCTACCAGAGAATAGCAGCAACCTGCTCACTCGCAAAATAGAGCATCTGATGGCAGTTTCCAAGATAATGAAGACGGGCCTCTGTATGAAGCTTAATGCTTGGCCTGTAAACTCTACATGCCACACATGACCAGAAAATTTCGCTAAGCTGTTCAAAGCAGCGTTTGCCACTCACAGAATGTGTTCTCTAACCATGCTCGAGGAATGGTTCAAGCCCCCTTTAAAGCTGCTTACAATACAGCATGTGTGAGTGCAGTGATGAACAGAGGATGTATCACAAGATGATCAAAGCATGTTGCATGAGTTAACACCAACCCCCCCCCCCCCCCTTTCCGCCAAGAAACACAAATAATGGTGCGATCATTACCAAGTAATGAATGCGAGAGGTCTAGTGGTCACTGTGTGATTTACACAGAACCTATAAGATGGCACTGTAAGCAATCAGAGCGGCACCTTAAGACAGACATACAGTACACTCCTGTTTAATAGAACCTGAAGGGACCAGAAAAACGTGTTCGTTCTAAAAGAAGCTCCATTTAATGAGAAATAAAAAACAAGAGTGAAGAATTCAAGTAGGAAAACAACCATATTAGAGGCAGTTCTTTCATTTAAGCGTCAGCTGTGCTTAAGAGATTTCCATTTACTGAGCGTCTACTGTCTACCTTATGGGAAGACAGCAATACAGGATTTTTCATCTGGCCACGGGCAGTGTGGCCATACAGTGCCCTTAACATGGCGTCAAAAGTGGAATATGGCTAATACAGCGGTTATAAATGTTGCGTCTGGTGCAGATGCTGGGGATACCAATGTCAGCATTCTGCAAGTCAGAACACTCACACTTCAGCCTCCCCCCACCATTGACCTTCACCAATATTCTGCGAGTCAGAACGCCCACGCTGAAGCCTCCACAACCCTTTACATTCACATGCCAACATGAATAGTGATGAACAAATATTATGCTTTCGCTGCTGGTCTCAACAGAGCCACCGACAAGGTGCAGGTGTGCAAACTTCTGTACTGTATGGGGTCTCAAGCAAGCAGTGTCTAGTACTCCCTGGGAGTGTGAGATCTGAAAAGCCTTTTGTCTGCCGATGTCAAGGCTAAGCTAGCATTGCATTTCGTCCACTCAGTCAATGAAATTTATGAGAGCCATTGATGTCATTGCTGTATACAACAAGGGGAGCCAGTGAATGAAATTTTCATAGCCCTTCATAATCCTGTCAAGTACTGTGGGGACAAAAACGCCGAAGTGGGAGAATGCCTTGTTTGCGATATGTTCGTCATGGGGTTGCAGGGCAAAAAGCTACCTGACCACTTGTGCCAATGCCTGAAACTTTCACCAGAAGGAGCATTCTGCCAAGCACATGTGCATGAGAAATCTGAGAAACAGCGTCTCTCACACACGCTTCCAAAAGAGTGCAGCTCTAGATGGAGACAGCTTAAACGATGTTGCAAGACACAAGCAGGTAGCGCTTAGTGCATTGTCACCAATGTTGCCATCCATGGGTGTGAGAAATCCGCTAGAAAGCAATAAAAAATCTGCCAGATTCCGCTAGATTCTAAAACATATCCGCCAAATGTCCCGCTAAGACTTATTTTATTAGAAAGAAACAGTGAAATTTCATATGATAAAAACCTTTATCATTCTTAAAGGCTCCCCAAAACTATGAGAGCTGAACTGTATAGTCTTCCAAAGAGTGTAACTATAGAATGCTAGAGGCTTCAGTGCTACGGTTGTCGCCAACCTCATCATAGATGAGGCTAAAAGTTACAAATGTTCACTAAGGTTGGGCGTTGGGCTAGTTGGTGCAGCATAATTCCAATGTTTCACAGCACAGCAGGGCGATTTTTCTCCACTGGTTTTCAACGTTGCGATTGATTCCGGGGGCACTGGCATTGCTTCCAGCAGATGAATCAATGGCTCCTTCATGACGCAAAAAGTGTTTTCGACCGACAAAAGAGATGTCTTCTGGAGAACTGTCACATAGTCGCTGCCTGATTTGATTAACTAGCGTGGTAATAAACCTTATGCATCTTTCACGCATCACAGCTTCATCTGCGAGAGAGAACCCGTCGGTCTTCTCAGCCTTCATGCTGTCAACGTACGTCTCAAAGAAGTAGCCCAGATATGGCTCGGGGTTAAAGTGCTCCTCAAGTCTGGACATCTGAACGTCCACCTTCTCTATCGGAATCACGATTTTACGAACCAAGCTTGAAAGAAAAGTCATGAGGTCTTTCGCCAGATTTGTTTGATCCGCATCTATCGCCTCGAATGCCTTGTTAAGGAGGTTTAAATTTTCTTTTTAAACCTCCTTGGTCCTGCACTTTTGCAAAATTTTCAGTGGGTCATCACCGCAATTAATCAGACTGTAGAACTTGTTGTATGCAATTTACCGGGCAGAGGATTTTGCCAACCAGTGGTACGTTTCGCTGATTAGGTATTCTAAGTTTCTCAGCAACGCTTCTGACAATTTTGAATCAGTGCACTGCGTGAGGCATCCGCCAGAAATCCGCTATGTATGAAAATGGCCCGTCAAAAAATCCGCTAGCCGCTAGAAAAATTTTTTCCGTGAGAATCAAATAAAATCCGCCAGATTTAGCGGAAAATCCACTAAATTGGCATCACTGATTGTCACGCTGTGGCACATCAGTGCAGACAACTCAGTCAATTTGCAGTTAGCACAGCCATTATCTCCACACACGAAGTGATTGCCCCCCTTGTAAGGCTACATGCAACATCTGTAACAAGCAAAGTCACTTCACACATTCACTGCGGCATGCTTTCTTGAGGTCTCGTTTTACGTTTGGAGTGACCCACCAGTGGGCCATTCGGCATATTTTCCAGGTGCACCGTGACCTACCGGGGGGTCATGCGTCTGTGCATGTTTCATTTGCTCCAAAGAGATGGCACTGCTACCTTCACAACTGGCATTTAGCCTGTTTATTTTAAAGATACAGAGCTATTTTTCGCCTTTTTCACATATGTCTATGCTGAAATCCAAAGTGGCTGGCACAAGAAAACACACACATGTTCGTTTCCTCTGCGTTGTGCTTTCTTTTGTGTCGGCAAAAGGTGTGACGATCCATTAGCCACGCTAAAATCTTTGGGAGCAGCACGAAGAATGCACGTATGTATTTCAGTGAAGCATATTTCAAATACCACGACAAAATGGTGGTGAGCAACACAAGAGAGAAGAAGGCCACCACTCCCCTTTTTAAAAAAAACAGCACCATCCCATGTCCAATGCAATAAAAATATATATATTGGTTGGATTTTCAAACCTTAGACGGCAGCACATGATGGAGAGTTCTTCACTAGAGGGTCACACCACGCAAAGCATGAAAGTGTTTTCATTGAGTGTGTCTTGGGTCATTGGTGGTGCACGTCGACTAACACCAGAAAAGTATTCTTCTGGCTATTTATCACCTCTTGCAACAAGAATCGTACCTCTGCGTTCAAGTGTGATGAAGTTATCGAATCAGCAAGCAGAGGCATACTGGTCACATTGCGGCTGCACAGAAGGAGCGCAGCCCGTGACCCGCCGGTGACCCACGACGCAGTGAACATGTTCACTGATGTTTGTAAGGCAAAGATGTGAAAAGAGCAGTTGGGCGCTGTTGAAATTCCAAGCACCTAGTGTACATCGAGCAAGATACGCTGACATATGCGTGAATGTCTATCGTGGACAGTTCACAATAGACTCGGGAGTGGAAGTACTGATAATTTCGCCTTCTTTTCCAGAATTGCATGCCGTGTTAGCTGATGTGGTAGTGAAGGTATCGGGTCCTAAATCTAGGACTGCACATGCTGGGAACTTTCACTAGGCCCCGAAAACAGAGCGCCAGTTTTGGTTTCATGGAACATGCACGCTCGTGGTGGTTGCCAGGCATCGGAAGATCTGGTTGAACAAAGTGAGGTTGATGTGGATGTTCTCATTTAATGGCTTTCACAAGTTTTCACAAATAAAGAAATTTGATTGAACTGTAAGTAACTCTTCTTTTGTCCATTTGTCTTTTTTTGTTTCTTATTTTGTGAATTTTAAATCGGGCAAAGCACGGGAAGTGGTTGACTGGAGTTCGTAGCGCTTGCCTCCGCTCCTCCTTGCCACTCGCTCAGCAATATCACAAATTGGAACGCGCTCAGTTATCTCGCTCGGTTGGCACGCCAAGTATGAGAAAGATAAGCCAGAAAGTTGTGGCGTGCAGCGAACGGAAGCCGCAGTGAGCCATGCCGAGCAGGTCAACCATGCATTAGACGAAGATGGCTAAATCGGGCATCACATGTTTTCCGGTGCTCTGCAGTGCGTTAACCCGGAGATTTTGAGTTCCGCAAGGGTTTTTCAGGTTTCCTAGTGGCAGCGGGTGAGCTTAAGTACTTGGGCCCATTATTTGAGCAGGTATTAATTTTGCATGACTACATGAGTAAACCCCGTTCTCTGCAAGCCTGACTGGACTGACATAAGCACAGTGTCGCTAGGCTAATTGTTCATGACGACAGCCTACGTACTGTCGGCAAAATGCGTGTTGGCTCACCTACACTGTTTTTTACACCTTTGACTTTTGGAATGTAGTTCAAATGATGTGGAGCAATTATAGGCTCCTTTCTGTTCATGGAATTCCTGTAGCCACGGTTTGAAACTTTGTGGGTCTTTAGTTCTAATACTGTCACTCAAATACTTGTGATGGACTGAATGCTTTTAGAAATCGTTACGGGGAATCTCGCTGGAGCCAACGTTTTGACAAGTGAACTTTTCTTCGTCAAGGCAACACTGCTCTCTCACGAAGACAAGTCGCCATGCCAAAACATTGTTTCCAGCGACGTTCTCTCTTGAAGAACTTCTCATTGCTGCAAGCCTTTCCGTTCCTCTGAACTTCTGTCTCTGATACTCAAGTTCTGTAAGAAAAATATGTGTGCCGTCATAACAGACGTGATTGAGTCAAGTACGACGCATCCTGCTCGTGATTGTTGATAATTTTCGCACTGGTTCAGATATTCTGGGTTCAATGCTTGCTCATTATGCCCATATTTCAGTTGTGAATAAAAGCTGTTTTTATAGATTGACACTTTCACACTACACGTATGTCTCTTTTTTTAATATGAAACGTGCAATAAAAAATTTAATTTTATTTGTGTCGATAGAGTTTTGTCTTTCTGAGAAATCGGTGAGCTTAAGTTTTGCCACTTCAGAACACACGAACAACAAAATTAAAAAATGGTTAACAAAATTTTACGAATGGCCGCCTCGGCCAAGAGGCCAGTGGACCTGAAAGAGGGCACGAACACATTCCGCTTGCATGTGAAGTGGGAAAGGAGAGCTTCTGCAGCAACCCTCCTCCTCTCAGTTTCGCACCCTTTCCCTCTATTTGGTGACCTCACCAGTGACGTCATGAAAGAAATGTTTTGTTTGTGATTTATTTCTAGTAGGATGCCCGCCAGCCACCAGTGGTAAAACCGGCGCTGCCACTGCGTATCAGCATGCGAGAGCGCGTCCCATGGGAGGTATTCGCCCCGAGATCGGGCTACAGGCGGCAGCACCGTCACCGCGCTAGTGTGGATAGGCGGCCGGCGGCGCGCATACAAATGTACGCAGCGGCGCTTTTCTGTGAGCGGTGCGAGCCGCTTGTCGGCAAATAAAATGTGCTGACTGCAGCCTACTCGTAATATATATGTCATCCATTGCCGAATGGATGCACGAAGCTCGCCGAACGTTATTATTACCTGTGAGAGAAACGCTATCTACCATTGAAAGGGATGTTCGCGCTAAGCGACTGTCTGCGTTTTCGCACTATGTCACGTTTCTTGTATTTTTATTTTTAAGTGTTGAGCTTGTGTCTCGCCTACTTCGTACTGCTGCAGTGCGACTTAATTCATTTTTTGCTTCATGCATGCTGGTCTTGGATACTAAAAAAAATATGATAAAGAAAGAAATCCCATATTCACTGGGGATGAGCTGAAAAAACCGCGAATACGCATCCGCATTTTTTTATTATTCAGTTCTCCACGAAATGGACGTAGGGCAGTTGATAAGCTTATTCAAGAAAGCTACGTGGCTGGCAGCGCTTTAGCGCGTTTGTTCTTACTCCAATAACAGTATAAAAAGGTAACAGTTCAGCACGCAGCTTTCCTCGATTGATTATCTGCATGACAGTGATGCAACAAAGGTTCGGTTATTTGATGGGGCAAAAGCTTTTTTTTTTTTTCAAGCGCATAATGTCCGATCCTTCCGTCAGTCTATGACAACGCCACAAAAGCGCCCAAGACATTGTAAAAGAAAAAAAAGATGACATTTTGCATGAAATTATACGACATAAGTGTGAGGCACGTCGTCTGGATTAATTTTAACCATCTGGATTCTTTAAAGCGAACCCAAATCTAAGCACACGGGTATAAATTTCGCCCAATGTTAAAATTGCGCTCCGGCGACTCAAGTTTAATCACCTCCGTGTCATTCCATTTTCTGTTGTTTTTAAGGGACAATTTAAGTACCGAAGTGTCAGAATTTACTAGACAGGAATATTTCGCTGTAGTGGGACCAGGACTGTACAATAAAAGGTCATCTCAAGCACAATTAAAGCACGTCGCATAACCGATAAGCAACATCGCCTCGGTAGACACCTAACAACAATGCAAAACTTCGTTTATCGCAGAGTCGCTAAAACGCTGCTTTCACGCAATATTTAATACTCCTCATGTTTGAGACGACGCCAAGTGCACTTTACGATGTGCTTCAACTACAAAGCGGCACCTACACCGAAATGATCCTCGAACGGAGGATACACAACACTCTCGGCAAGCGCACAAACTGATCTTATTGCAGCGCATATACAGCCGTGCAAGGCCAAATGTGTCTGTAGATCGTGCTAGGCAAACGTACAAGCAGTTAAACTTGCGCTAACAGAGCGGGACAAACCGCCCTTTGAGGATGAGCATGGGGTACGCGCACATGCTAGCCTTATGTGGCTAGCAGACGACGTGAGGAGCAATCCACACTAGGCGCGCTTCAGCCAGTGGCCACCAGGCGGCGACTCCGCTCGATCTCGGGGCGAATAGGGCATTTCCACCCCCCCGCTTTCACTGCCACTTTGGAGCAGTGTAACGGAGTGAGGGTGCAGGCAGTGCATGCTGTCAAGGATTAGAGGAGATATCTTCTGGAGCTACTGGCAAACGAAGTCTTAGGCACTGTTCAACTCTTGAATTTGATCGAAAGCATACCGTCAACCCAGGCAAGAACCTTTATGGAATGGGGAAGTGCAAGGGAAATACCACATTCGTCTTTCTCCAGAAGCTCATCCATTTTCCCCGAATGTTCAAAGACTAACACCCCTTCCTCTCCTCAAGCATGTGAAGAAGGAACTGGATGATGTGGGAACTCAAGGGGTAATTCAAAAATTGGAAGATGCTTGAGCTTCGCCTTCAAGAGTAGATCGCGATAGCGTAATTGAGCCTCGTGCGCATCGCCTTCTGAACTGCTAGCCTGCTTCGGTTTTCGGTGCATGCCTCAACCATGCCGCAAGGAAACGAACGACTGTGTGCGTAACATATGCCATTTCAAAGTATCATTGAATGCCTATTGCAAGCACTGTCGTTAAGTGCCCACTACGCCATAAATATTCTTTTTGCGAATCAGCGAAGGGCCCACTACGCGTCCGTAGGGCAACACGCGAACCTACAAAGCTGTTCCCTTTGTTGATGGGTCTCCTGCTGATGATGATTAAATATGTCTGAGTGCTTTGTAATGGGTAGGCCTTTAAAACACCCACTCGTTGCTCAATTCACATGTTTTGATGCCTAGTGCGATTCTACGCTTCTGCCACGCAATATGTGATGCATTAAGGAGACTCCTTCCACTACATGACATTCATATAGTGTTTTTTTTTCTAAAGCAGTTTCAACAAATATTGTGGCTCTGAGGTAGAACACCTGCTTGCCACGCAGACGGCCTGGGTTCGATCCTCAATCGGACCCGAAGTTTTTATTATTTATTTTATTTGCATCTTTCTCGATTTCTCGGTCACCGACAAGATCATGATTTTTCGCTGACAACCAACGACACCAACGCCAACGCCGACACCGACGCGGGAATTTCTGCGAAACAAGCTCTTTAACGCTCTCACGTTAAAAAGTTGACACCCACATGGTGTCCAGGCCTTGTCGTCATGCCAAAGGCATCGGGTGGGTACAGGCTCTGTGTCAACTTGACGCTTCGTCACAAGGTTATCCAGTGGGAATGCTACATTCTTCCAACTGTCGAAGATATCCTAAGCCTTTACAACTTGATGACAGCTACCTTTACAAGCTTGATGCAAGATCCAGCTTCCATCAAATAAAAGCAAGTTGTGAGAGTGAAGAACTGACATGTTCGCCAGTCATTTTGGCCACTATTTTTGCAGACGCCTTACTTTTGGCATTGCAACAGTGCCTGAATATTTCCAAATGCTCTATGTCAAGACTGCTAGAAGGCACTACCAGAGTTGTCAGAATGATTTACAAACTGGTCTTTGGTAAGGACCACAAAGAGCACTACCAACACCTAGATGAAGTTCTGGAACAACTATATCAAGCAGGCATCACTCTCGATGACCAGTAATGTAGGTTCCAAGCATCTTCAGTCAAGTTCCTCAGAGTTATCATGAATGCACAAGGAATTTCGGAAGACCCAGATAGGTTGAAGGCTATCATGGACCTCCCACCACCAGTTGATGTCAGCGGGGTTTGCCAATTGCTTGGAATGGCCAGCCACATGGCCCATTTCATTCCAAGCCTGTCTAATGCTTCTGCACCAATTCATTCAATCTTGAACAAAAACAATGCCTATAATTGGAGTTACAGACAAGAGCAAGTGTTCACCAGCATCAAGTCGTTGCTCAGCTTTGATGTATGGCAAAGAACTACCCACATTACCCCACTACCATATCAGCTGATGCAAGCTCTCATGGCCTGGAAACCGTCTAGCATGAGAACCAACCATCTGGAATTAAGAGTAATGTATGCATTACTCTTAATTGAGAGTAATGTATGCATTACTCTCAAGAAATTCCTTGGTTATGCCTACAAATAGCTGAACTGCTTGGAGTACTAGCATTTGTAAATGTAATAATTTTTTTGCGGCATAAACAAGACGATACATCCCAAATTGAGGTAACACTTGATCAAGTTGCTGACAAGACTTGTGGCAATTGTGACACATAACTTGCTCAGGATAGGCAGGCATGGCCATCCACTCGTGATGCATGAAACATGAGCAATTTTATAACGTACCACATATCTCAATGCAACTCCCATTACTGAGTGTGTTAAAAATTGAAAACGGGGATTTTATGTGCAATACCCATGATCTCATTATCAGCCACTATGATTATTGAGTCCAAACAAGGCAGAAGTTTGTAGAAGACCGAGGCTTGAAATGATGAGAACTTGTTGAACGAGGATTGCTGTTGAAGTCAATGCTTCCAGGAGGCATTTTATTCTATAAATATGTCCTATTCTCCTTTGCAGGAGTTAGAAAGAACACTTTGCCACTGCTTTGCACCCTCTCGCCAGTATATCTGGGAAAAACTATCCAGATGCATGCCCTTTGGCCTTTCTTTGAATAGCACCAAAGTGCATGAGTGGGCAAGATTATTAACATTTCATTTGCGACCTGTATAGGGTAGTCATCATTCCCTAGTCTTCTTTTTTTTTTTTTCTTGATACCTTTTCCACAATTGCTGACATGATTGAGGCACTGCATTGGTATGGCATAGCAAGACAAACATGTGCAGACCTCATTGCACCTTGCAGCGATTTCTTGTCCCATGCAAAGGCGTGGTTCTTGCATGAGTTGGCTTGTCTGTTGGCATAAAAACTTGAAATGCGCTTAAGCTTTGCCTTCGGGAGTATAATGCGACAGAGTGATCGGGCTCCATTTGCATCATCCAATTCACTTGTTGGGCCTCACTTCTCAGTGGACACCTCAACCATGCCGCGAGAAAAAGAACGTCTGTACGCATAACATTCTTCGAAATGTTGTAGAATGCATGTCTGCTAAAATTGGTGAAGTACCCACTAGCATTCACAAGGAAATACGTGCAGCTTCACACTTTGTTGATACTGTTGCTGATAATAAATACTAAGTACGCCTGAGCGCTTCGCAGTGAGTGGAACTCTGAGAAATTCACATGGTGGGACACCTAGCGAAATTCTACCCTTCTGTCTTGCAATATTACATGCATTAATGTAGACTCGTCGTACTACATGACACGTATAGGGTTTTTTTTCGCAGCAGCTTTGCGCAGTGGCGTGGCTCTGTGGTAGAACATCTGACGGTCACACAGAAGGTCCTGGTTCGATTCCTGCTTGAACCCATGATTTTTACTCATTAGTTTATTCACATCTGTCATAATTTTTCACTCATGGACAACCCAGATTTTTCACTCGGAGCCAATGACGACAACAGCAACACCAGAATTTATGCAATGCGGGCTCTTTAACACTATTGCATTGATAATGATGGTTAAGCCAAGCTTTGACATAGGCAGGGCATCGATGTGTACTCGGTGGTGCCCAAACACTTACTTCCTAATGACAGTACATTACAGTCAACACCGACAGAGTTGGTAGGCTACCATTTGCAAAATGCATTTGGCAGAAGGAATTCGAGAGCTGGAAACGTGTTGCAGACACCATCTTTTAGACATAACTTTTAATGAAAGCAATCCTATATAAATATAAGGAAGGTTTGTACACAGTTTTCGCAGTGGCTTTTTATCTTCAAAAGTAGCTGAGAAGGTGAAAATGTTGTGGTAAAGTTGTACTAACTCTTGAGAAAGCCACCCATTATTCTGCTTTTCCAGTATGCAAGGCGGGCTTCGGCATCACTCTTGCTTCTCGGTGCTGTCCTAGGGATGCCTATACCTTTTAGTGATGGCCCAGATTATAACTTGTGCGTACAGGAGATTGACGTTCATGTAGGTATAAGCATTCGTTTAGGAGGCGCTTCTCTCTGGGCAATAAAGCACCAAGTACGTTAAAAGGTGGTTGTTAGTCCAATTAGAGAGCATTATTATTGTAAATGAACTTATAAGTAGACTCTTAGTAAACGGAAATCTCTTAAACGGAACTGCTGCTTAAATGGAACTGCCTCTGATACGATTGATTTCATACGTGGACTCTACTCCCCCTGTTCACTTCTCTGTAAACAGAACTCCTGTTAAACGGAACATATTTTCCTTGGCCCTTCAGATTCCATTTAAAGAGAGTCTACTGTACATCAATTTTTAAAGTACAAGTTGAAGGCATAAACAACAGCCTTTGACGAAGAGAAATGCATTGCTTGAAAGGCATCCATTTGCTTAAGAATAAACATCTATCCACATTACTAGGAACATTACAAAAACTGTCCTTCCAGTTGTGTTTAACTTCACTCCAGTGAGCTTACCTTGAATCCATGATGTCGCTCGAAGCTTCAGTGCTGCTATCGCCAAGTGCTGCCTCAGTTGCTCCTTTGTCATTTGGGTCAGCATGTTCCTAGAAAGCCAATCGCATACTATTAAAGCAGACCTGTTGACGAATAGCCCCTTCAGGCGCGAATTATGATGCACTATCGACGAAGGTGTCAAATTCACATCACACAATTACAAGGCACTCAATATTGCATTCCAAGAACAAAAATGAAGTAATGTGTTGCTTTGTGTGAGTTTCAGTAATTAATTGTAATTTGTATGTGATTAAATACTTCATCATTCTGCAGCCAGTCATGTTTCATTTTGACGTTTTTAAAAAGAATGAAATCATAGGCTCCTGATGTGTGCGCAATCAGTTTTTCGTTGCATTAATTTTGAGAAAAGAAAACTAATATTTTCAACAATGATTCTGGAAAGCGGCATGTTGATCAACCCATCGAAGTAATGCATGTTGTTGGGCTAGTTCGTTAATCGATATTGAACACATGTTTAAACTGCGCGAAGAAGACAACATGTTAGACACATAGAACACGCACACACGAAGCGCAGACTTCCAACTGTGTTTATTTCATGAAGGTACAACATTTATAAATTTTCACAAGGAGCAATTGCACCGATAACCTTACAGTCTGCAGAAATGTGGCATGACCACGTGCACGTTATAATCTCGGAAATATCTTAATATGCCTGTCCAGGAACGCCAGCCTTCGATAGGCAACCCCCTCGTATGGAGACGTCACCGACTGCAGTTCACGAAGCGCTCTGAATCGCTGCTGTACAATCCTGCTCTTGTCCCCGAACCTCTGCTTCAGCAGCTGGATGGCACTCTCATAACACGCTTCCGTCGCTGGCAGCCAGGAAATTGCAGCTGCGGCTTCACCTGCCAGGTAATTGTGGAGGCACTGAAATTTATCCGTCATGCTCAGCGTTTGATTCGTGTGCACAGCTGCGTTGAATCGCTCCCAAAACGACTTCCATTGACACATGTCCCCTTGAAATTGCTTGATGGTCAGCGTTGGGAGACAAGGTCCGAAGCTCTGGGACGCAGCTGTCGTTAAGGAAGGCGGCGTGTTGAGCGTCGCTGAAGTAGAAGTCTGCTGTCGCGTGTTTTCGATGCTGAGATCTTCAAGCCGGCACCGTACTCGCGTCAGGGTCTCAAGTGCCAGGTCGTCATATTGCGCCACAGACTCATACTCCCTCTCCAGTTCCTCGACAAGAATCACTTCCTCGAGTTCGGCATTGATCTTCCGTAGCTCGCCATGGCTTGCAAACTAGCTTGTCTATAACCTTGCTGAACACCGTTCAGTCGTTGCAGTCACTCTCCAACAGTGTCGTCGCCTCGTTAATGACTTTTGTCGACTGGGTTCGTCTAAGTCCGCTTAGCTTTACGGCGGTCCATGTTTCATTAGGATCACAGCTTACTTGCTCGTAACGTTGCCGGTTCCGCGCGTTGCTTCCCTGGGTGCGGTTCCGATGAGGATCCGGTTGCTCCGGCTGCGGTTTCCAGTAGAAACTCATAGTTTCCAGCGCTCGTTGACCACGTTGTTGGGAGCCGCTCGTTGTCCTGTGGGTTTTCGGCACCATTTGTCGCGGAACGCCGCCCTTCGACAGGTATAGCGCCACCAGAAACACGGAGCCGCGAGACACAACCAACAAATGCCATTAAAGGCTTTTGTTGGTAGTCTAGCGGCTCCATGAAGAATGCCTCGACAATCTCTCTTTCTGTTCTTGTTCTTGCCTTGGAAAGGAATTTTGTTTCTTCTAGCTGCGGAAAACAGCTGTCGCAGTTCTTGCAGTGTAAGGCAAGATTACTGCCTGAGCCAGTGCGCATGGATCGCTTGTGTTCCTGCGCGCGTTCATTGAAGCAGCGTCTGGTTTGACCGATATACGACCGGCCACATGATAACGGAATTTCGTAATTGACATTTGCCATGCATTTAGTGTACTCGGACTTGTGATTCTTTTTCCACTCGCCATGCCCGTCTTTTTCTTTTTCTTTAATTAGCATAGGGCACACTTTCTTGAGTTTGCATGGTGCTGAAAACATGAAGCGAATCCCGTGCCTTTCCGCTACTTTCTTGATGTTGTGTGATAGACAATGAAAATGTGGCATAACAAAAGGTGATTGTTGATTCAAGGGTTGCTGCTTCTTTTCTGTAGACTTTATTTTCTGAAGTATGCTTTCAGAAGCACTGCGGATTAAGTGATACGGGTACCCAGCGGACAGCAGGCGTTCAACCTGACTGTTGAAACTGGCTACAACCGAGTGTGCACAGGATTTCTGTAGTGCCGAGAAGAAACTAGACATGATGCCTCGTTTAACGAGTTTACAACCCAAGGTCTAACAAAAGCTTACTGCCTTACATGAGCGCACACTCCAAACATGAAGGTTGAGACACCAAAATTTGAGGCAGTAAAAAACCTGCTGTAAGCTTCCTCTGTATGCAAAGACACTCCACACGAAGTGTTAAACACTCCATATATTTAAAATATATTTCAAACTTTAATTTGCTTCCAAAAGGTGCCGAAATGCTCGTTCTCATGATTAAGACCAATCACAGGAGTGACTGACACTGATGTCACTGTGTAGGATGCATAACACAAGTTTTAGTCGCAATTAAAGCTTGCTGACACCAAAAAGTTCTCTTTTGTGCAAGACAGCGTGGCCCCATTGCCAAGAAATGACAGAACCATGACGGTAGCGTTCCAGCATGGCCGTGGCCAATTTCGCCCACACACTCGCCTGAAATGCGTATCACTATCATGGCCAGGCTGGAACAGCAACATTGCAAGCGCTGCTGCTGTGCTTAACCCGTTGGTGGACACAATGAGGGGACAAATGTTATTGTGCTAAAAACATTTTTAGTGAGCAGGGATGCAACAGCCGAAATAGAATTTGGAGCAATTTTTGGAGCAGCAAAATGTTACTTTTGGAGCACTAAAATCCAAATTTGGAGCAGGTTACGAGGAAAAAAAACATCCATTTTTTATCATGAAAGACCGAATTTGGAGCAGTATAAAAACGGCTTACATTAAAAAAAAAAGATGTACGAAACAATTCAACACCACCTAAATCTTACAGAGTGAACATGATCACTGCTATTTCAATAAAAGTAGTATTCTGAACCACCCCACTGAACAAAAACAATGATAAAGTCCACATTAGCATTTGCCGCACCTGTCAAATCCTTTGACAGACCCTGCGAATTCAAATGTGGATCTGCCAAGCTGGCGAACTTGAAATTCGGGGGATTCGTAAAACTGAGGCGTAGGGGTGGCGAAAAAAAAAAAAGACGCACAGTTTTGTTAGTTTTTTAGGGCTGCAGAAATGTCATATACTGCTCCAAATGATTGCCAGTAACTTTTTTAGGCATCAGCGATCATACTAGTACTCACAATTATGCAGCGTATACACGCATGAGTAACTGAACAAAATGTGCTGTGTCCCGTGACTAGTGCTAACAGCCCCTTCCAAACCTTGATACGCTTTTCCGCAGGGCACAGGTGTACTGCGGTGAAGGTGGCTTAAGCAGCGTTGTGCACGGGTTAGAACCAACGTGGTCGCCGGCAACGCCGGTGTCCGCTGCACGTAGAGTTTGCTCGCGCGCGGAAAACACGGCATACGCTTCGAGCTTTAGTTGCTAACATGCCATAGCTGCGTTTGCTGACTAGGAAATTCATATTTCCCGCGAAGCGTTAGTGGCTACGGCAACGCATTTTTGTCTTGAAGCTGTGTCGTCCCGCCGATAGGTATCCGCTGCGGTCAGCAAACCGATCGGTGCGCGGCGTCTTTACTTTATCTGGTCGACCGCGTCTCGCGAGTGTCCTGACCTAATGAGCATAATTTCACACCGTTGTTTAGGGTTAGGGTCTGCGCGCCTAGATTGATTGATGACGCAAACTGTAGGTGGCCAACGTGGCCTCCATTTCTTGCTGAAATTAGCGCAACTGAGAAAATTTTGAGGCTAGTCGAGCATTTTGGCGCAGCGTGGCGCAATTTGAGCAAATTTCATGGTTTTGGCGCAGCTCGGCGCAAAAACGGGGAATTGTATCAATTTGGCGCAATTGGTGCAGCTGTTGCACCCCTGAGTGAGTCATTGCTCCCTTCTTTCCAAAAAACCCAATCCAAAGGTCTAGTGGTGTTTTAATGCAAAGAAAAAAGTGTGATCCATATGTCCCACTGTCTACTCCTGCCACTTTCGTCAAGTGAGACTCACATGTTCCACTGTCCACTTGAGAGTTTACATTTTCTTAGAAATGGTGCGAAGCAATTTGCATATAGCAGAACATTGCACACAATGCACATGTACATCATGCACACTTCTTTTTTTGCTAGTTGAGCACCAGCGGCACTGCCGTTGCGTGCCCGTCATGTTAGGGTGGTGAGCGGCATTCTGAATGCCAGTCACTGCGCGACGATTGCTTTTCGTCATAACTATTGTTAGAGTTCTCTGGCAAGCTTCAGAATAGCTAAAGTCGATCCTCAGCAGTGAGATCTCTCTTTTTGTCTATAAAAAAAAACAAAAAACAATACGATCAGTACGGACCGCACGGCCTCCATGCTATCGCTATGCACGCTAAGCCTAAGATTGAGCGCACAAATCACACTGCTTTGTGTAAAACACATGCAATTTATTTATACATGCTTAAACATAAGAAAAAAAAACAGCTCATAGATTTTGCTAAGTGATTACTGTAGACAAAATTTGTTCACTCGACTTTTTTTTTTTTGGTTTGCAATAGCCCACAAAAACACAGAAAAACTTAAATGTGGACACGAAAAAAGAACAAGTGCAACTTGATTTGTTTTGTGCTTCCACTTAGTGGGAATGTCACGAAACTGCGTAAATGTTGTAGTATGCTCAATACATGGAGTTAGTGGCTTGCATGTGGTAGCGCGAGCTATCTTAAGGAGCTACAGTGCCAAAAACAAGAAATAAAAAGTGGGACGTATACATCCCACTGTCCAACAAAGGGTTCCCCGACCACACTACACCTGGTTACAACCAAAGCAAAACCTTCAGCTCTGCTCGTAGCCACCGCTGTTCCCCTCACAGAGAATTTGCACAAACAAGACACGAGTGTAATAGCGGTTACTCATTTTCGTGGCATCAAGAAGCACTTGAAGTTTGAACTTTGAAGTTTGTTGCCACGTAGGTACAGAACATGCATAAACAGCAAGGATGGTGGGATAAAAGCTGCGTATAGGCAGCTTGACTTGTCCCACCTCTCGTTACAGTAACAGCAGCAACATGACACGAATTCGCCCAATAAGCACACATGTTGCAATATTAAAATAGAAAAACACAGAGGAAACTGATAAAAATCAGCTAGAAACACACATTTTCAATGAACACAAAAGTAAGGTTAACATTCATAATAAAAGTTGAAGTAATGCATTTTTAGGAATATAACGTATGTTTTCATTGCATAGCTTCTATTTGTTTAGTGTTGAGCGAAGACAGTAGGAAAGCGTTTGAAGACTATAGTTTGTGCATGGTCGTGGAACTGCCCAATGTTCAGTGCATCGGTTTAGGCGAGATGATTGCTTAGTTAACAAGTTCACAATGTTCCTGATATGAGTAGTACCTTTAGTCATTTCACATCTAAAAGAACACATAAGCTGATACTGATATAGACGGTAAACTCGGATAATTTTGAATTTCACAAACAGATCACGCATATGTTCATTGTAGGGTACGTCAGCAATAGCCCATAAGGTTTGCTTCTGCAGTGTGGCTAGATTACCTAATGATTTTTTTGTATTGTTGGACCAAACGAGGTGACAATAGCGTAGATGCGAAGCAAATGGTGCGTCATATATCATGAGTTTCTGTTGTACTGGTAACAGTCTCAGGCATCTGCGCAACATGCCTAAGGCTTGGCAAAGCTTAGATTTTAAGTAATCGGTATGGTGGTCCCATGTAGTCAGATCGTGATAAATAACACCCAATGTTTTAGCTGACGCAGAGAGTTCTACTTTTGTGTCATTTAGTGTAAGAGACTTCGTATGATCAAAAGGCGGGGACTTCGCTCTAAAAAGCGCTGCCTTTGTCTTAGAGCAATTTAGATGAAGAGAGTTTTTTACCAACCAAATATATATTTTCCTTAGTACTTCATTTGCAAAATGTATAAGTTGATCTTCCTTGCTTCCTAAAACAATGAAACTGGTATCATCCGTGTAAATAATGTACCGTAAAATGAGGTTACTTTGTGACTGCAGGGGTTACTTTGTGACATGCGCTCGGTTTTCTGTTCTTTAAATCTCGCGCCACGACCAGGCGCCGCCGAAAAACTATAAGCCACCCAACAAGCTCGCCTGACATGCCGTGCCACTTAGCAACAGCCGGCCAATGTTCCCACGCTCCGGAGCCACTCTAGACTCTGACATGTTCAATGGTGTTTTAGCATGCATTGTTGAAGCACCGTAAACTTTGTGCGCTCGACCCGTCCGCACGAGAAAAACAGAGAAAACAGGTATTTACTTGTGATTGTTAATATGTAGGCTAAAATAAACTGTAATATAAATTTAATCAAGTCACGTCTGTTGAAGTTTATAGAAAGGAAACTGAAATGTTGATACTTCGCGGGGTAACTTTGTGACACGCCAATTGTAACAAAGTTAGCCCACTCTGTTTTTAATTTAAATTATATGTTGTTTTGTTGAAAGGAGGAAGATGCTCAACGTCCCAACGGGGAAAAGCGTATCAGTTGCCGATGTAGAAGAAGCGAGCAAGACAGGAAAACCGACAAACAGAAAGAAGGGCAGCTCTTCCTCCCGTATCAGAGCTAGACGACCTAGGAAGAAGTCTTCTCTTGACGACAGCCCAGAAGAAAGCACTGACGGCGATTGTACGTAACGCAAATAGACTTTTGATGGGGTAACATTTTGCGAGCCCTTTTTTTCCAAATCATATCCAGCCAAAAACAACGTTGTCACAAGGTTTCTCCGTCGTGTGGGGCAACTTTGTGACAACGTCGTTTCACAACGTCACAAAGTTGCCCCACACGACGGGGCCTGCTTTGTGACAGCTTTTAACCTGAATACAGCCGTTTGTAATAAGAATGCGGATTTTTAGAACATACCGTCGTGTGAGGGAATGTTTCAGCAACGTTATGCCACTATTCATTCGCCTTTATGTTGATAATTGTTGAGTGAGAGAATGAAAACGTACGAAATCTGTCACAAAGTAACACCATTTTACGGTAGTTAATCGAATCATCAACAACCACAATATCGTTTATATAAATAACAAATAGAAGTGGACCCAGTATGCTGCCCTAAGGCACACCCTGCCTAATAGGTTTAAACGCAGAGTGATGTCTATTTATTGATGCACATTGATTTCTATTTGTTATGCAACTTCTAATAAAATCTAAAACGATTCCGCGTATGCCGTACAAATTTAATTTATCTAAACACTTCTCGAGTGTTTCAGATACAGTTGAACCCCTTTATAAGAGGCATGCTCCGGGCAGCAATCATTGCCTTTTATATGAGGTGTCTGTTATAAGCAGGGTACCACATACGCATTTTCTTATCAATCCGTATTTTACTGTAGCCACAATGGTGTCTCTTATACCCATTTGTCTCTTATATCAGTGCCTCTTATAAAGGGGTTCGACTGTAGTTGACTTTTCCATACAGACATCTGTATGTATCGCTGGTTTTAAATCGGAAACTTGAATGTCCAGGTAAATTTCAATAGGGATTCTGACATCGCTGCTCAGTCAAAGGTGACGTTTTATGTACTAATAACAATGAACCTTTAACTCTTAACGTGTAATAATTAGGTTAGCTGAGAAAAAGTACCTACAGTTTGAGTGTAAACCAGCTACTATGGCCTTTTCACAGGCGAAGGGCAGGCGCGCTGTGGCTCTGTGGGTGGAGCTTACATTTTTTCTTAGGTTGTAATGGACTATTGAATGTGCTGCTGTATTTGTTGTAATTGGCAGTCGTGTAACCAAGGTGAATGAACACCTTCAGTTGAAAGACTTGTCTCTCTCCATGCGGGCCTCAAACCCACCGCATACATACATACATACATACATACATACATACATACATACATACAGTAGACTCCCGTTAAGACGAACTCGAAGGGACCACTGGAAATTTGTTCGTCCTTATCAGGAGTTCGGCTTATCAGAAGTGCCCCCTTAAAAAAGACATGCTAACATGCCAAGTGAATCCAAGTATGTTTCTTGACAACACTGAATGGAGTAGGCTTGAAATTGGGTGGAAATAACCAGAAAAAGCATTTATTTGGCTCAACTTGATAAAAAACTATGCCTTCCAGTAGAGCATTTACACGAATCTAACGAGCACCCGATTTCGCGGGTTCATAATAATGCTCTTGAATGTATTGCTAACACATTTTAACAACAAGTCCGTAGCATGGCCCCATGTTGAAAAATTCGAAAACCATAAAAAAAAAGGGGAGAGATAAGCACAATTTTCCTTCAAAGAATGGAAAATTTATTCTCCTGGCAGTTCATTTTTTTTCGGTGAGCCTGCTTTGCTGGCTCTAGTATCACTTCTGTATAAGCCTCGATCGCGTGCCAACAAAGCCAATATACGCTGAGCTGCTTAAGAAATTGCGCGCTTTTCTTCGAGGTCCGCATATTTTCTTGTTTTCGGCCCGGAGTAACGTTTCCTGATCGACGTGCAGCTTGAAGATCTCCGTTCGCGCTACTCACGGTCACAAGCCTCGGGCACACGAAAAAAGATGCAACTCAGCTGTATTCGGTGTGCAAAATAACCTTCCTTTGTCGTGAGCTTTCATAATGGAAATGGCGCGTCACAATTCGCACTTTACTGGGGAAAAGATACGACGTGCACAGGCCCTATGCGAGACAACGCGAACTGCACCCAACATGTGCTCGGCCGCCATTTTGGGAGGGCGATGACAATGCACCTAACCCCTCTGACGGGAGTGCTAGCGTCCGCAAACGTGGTTTCGGTTTCGTACGCGATTGTAAGGCACAGGAAATTTTTGTTCTCGTCGCTTTTGTTTGGCTCCCCCCCCCCGTTCCGTTTTCGCCTCTGTAAACAGCGGATGAGAAACCCTCGTAAGGGGCCCAAGGTTTTGTGTTCTGCTTTTCTCAGTTGAGCTCAGCGGGGGGAACCAAAGAAAGTGGGAGAGTACAAAAGGACGCAAAGGCTTGGGTCCCCCCCAGCCATTGCGTCCCCAACTCTTTTTGTTGCTTTCTTTTGCTGATAAAGGCGGCACTTTCCCCACCCGCATGCTGGGGGGTGAGCTGCCGGCTTTATGAGCTGCTATGCGCTGCCTTTCTTTTCCGCTTATCTCGCTCCCTCCCTCCGCATCGCGATTCGCTTCGGGTCTTTGCGCCAGGAAGCGCTTTTTTTTTTTTTTTGCTTTCTCCCGTTCGCCTGAAGCCCCACCAAGGCTGCAATGTTCCTTGCGCAGAATCGCCAGCATTGTCCGTCACTGCGAAAGTCTGTCTTAACCGAAGAGACCTGTTCGGCGGTTCGTCTTAAGCGGATTTTTTTTGCATTGAGTCTATGGGAAACCAAACAAACGTTCCCATGTTGTTCGGCATAAGCGAGAATTCGTCTTAACCGAGTTCGTCTTAACGGGAGTTCACTGTACATACATACATACATACATACATACATACATACATACTGTAGTGAATAAGGAAGAGACGAGAGACAGCGCCCTTGCTGCGGGCCGGCTGTTCTTATTCTGGTCTTCCTCTTCCTCCCCTTTCGTGCTAGCCGAGCGCCAGCCCATGCTACGCTGCCGCTCATCGTCATCACAATACATACATACATACATACATACATACATACATACATACATACATACATACTGTAGTGAATAAGGAAGAGACGAGAGACAGCGCCCTTGCTGCGCCGGCTGTTCTTATTCTGGTCTTCCTCTTCCTCCCCCTTCGTGCTAGCCGAGCGCCAGCCCATGCTACGCTGCCGCTCATCACATCACAATACATACATACATACATACATACATACATACATACATACATACATACATACATACATACATACATACATACATACTGTAGTGAATAAGGAAGAGACGAGAGACGCCCTTGCTGCGGGCCGGCTGTTCTTATTCTGGTCTTCCTCTTTCCTCCCCTTCAGCTAGCCGAGCGCCAGCTCCATGCTACGCTGCCGCTCATCGTCATCACAATACATACATACATACATACATACATACATACATACATACATACATACATACATACATACATACATACATACTGTAGTGAATAAGGAAGAGACGAGAGACAGTGCCCTTGCTGCGGGCCGGCTGTTCTTATTCTGGTCTTCCTCTTTCTCCCCTTCGTGCTAGCCGAGCGCCAGCCATGCTACGCTGCCGCTCATCGTCATCACAATACATACATACATACATACATACATGCATGCATACATACATACGTACATACATACATACATACATACAAAGAAAGTTATTTGAGTCCTGAGGGACAAGACTAAAAAAGGCCAAAAGACCTCCCCAGTCAAGTCGCAGTCACGACTCCACATGAAGTGCAGAATGGGGGGGGGTCAAAGCTCTGACCGTAAGGGCTGCTACAGAGGTTCTAACGAGAGTGACTGCCACTCCAGTAGTGCACGAAGCGATCCAAAGGACGGGTTAGGTTTGCATGCACGAATCTGTGTGTTGATTTTAATTAAAAACCCATATAACTGCAGCTGCAACGCGATCACATGTGCCGGAGCAAACAATGCAGCACTGTGTGTGTCACATCTTTAGGGGCCCACGTGATCAAGCTTCCTAGACAGTGACGTCATTGTCAACTTGGTGCCCAGATACCAAAACCAAAAGTTGTTCACATAAACAACGAAACCAACAGATGGAGCTTAGAAAGGTACCTATAAGGGCACTGTATGTTTTAACAAGTATACTAATTATGACACATATGGAAAGTAATTAAAGAGGATGAAAAATCAACTTGCCCCTGGTAAGAACCGAACCTCCAACCTTCGGATAAGGCATTTGATGCTCTACCAATGGAGCTATGGTAGTGGACACTTTCCCATCTACTTCATTGGGTATTGATATGTGTGTAATTCTGGGAGTGTTAGCCAGCATAGCTAACTCATCCAAAAATCAGTTTCCTAGAACCCGATCCACACTAATCTGTCTTGTCCTTTAACTGGCTCGCAAAGATATCAGCTTATTTTATTTTATGTGCCCTTTTTGCCTTTCATCTTCTCTCCTTCAAACTGATTGTTAACCTTCATATGACACATTGCAACATACTTTAAACCAGTTGCAAATTCGCGCACTGTCGGTCATTCATGTGTTTCTGTTTTTCATTCTCATTTCCTAATACCCAGAGCCAGAAGTACCTAGTCACGAGCTTGGAGTGAGGAAGTCAAAACAAGAAAATGCAATTCACTTACAGGAGGTGGTGTGGTTGAAGGGCTACCCGGCTCTTCCTTGACACACACCAACCACTGAAACAGATATTTTTTTGGTCTTCGTGAATTATACTGCATGCATTCACCATCGCATTTGGCGCGCTTCACGAGCATGGCACAGCTGACAGACAGGCTGCTGCATTGCTTGATCGGCAGAACTTGACACACCGCAGGAACAAGACCGCAGGAACAAGCACTTTAGATTAGATTTGCGATATGAACAGTCTTCACTGTTATAAGAAGTACCACACCACACAAATGGTTCCTCTGGCATACTTGGACATAGTATGTTTTAAACAATACTTTAACATCGTAAGCCATTTTCCACAGCAGTCTGAGGCCTTGCACACGTACAAATACATTAAAGCCTCGTTACAATGAAGTTGAAGAGAGAGCAGAAATTACTTTGTTATATTCATTACTTCGTTATACCCATTATTTCCCTTCACTGCTATATCTAATTATAAGGTGGAAAATTTAAAACATGCAAAGGAGATTGTGTTGTGGCGCAAGGCACTGCTATAGAGCTTCTTAGCGGATGAAATTAACAGTTTTCACTGGTAGCTGCGAAATGAGGGTTTGTGAAATCAGCCTTCTTCCTTTTTTATTTATTTATTTTTAAAGAGTGCTTAGCCATGTCACGCTGAACATATCGCTAACCACAGCGTCTGCCATGCTCTCAGCGCTTCCTTTGATTCCCATAACATAGAACACCAGCAAACCCAATCCCAAACGCTCATGTTGCTGATATGTTAAATAAGACGATTGCCTATTTGAAAAAATCTGTCCGCTTCTTGGTGAGGTTGCTAAGCAATTCAATATTGCTACAGATAGTCACAGCTATCCAACTTCAATTGTGCTTCATTGTCTACTATGTCAATTTTTATCACCGTATATGGAATCACCATTCAACATGTTTGTCAGGTCTTTTCTTGTTCTACATGCCAATAACGCAAGGGGAAGGTGTAGTTAAGATTTCTGTTAATATGGGCTTTATAAAATTATGGTTTAATAATAATTGTTGGATATTTTACATCCCACCACGACATGATTATGAAGGAGGCCGTAATGATGGGCTCTGAAAATTTCGACCGCCTGGGGTTCTTTACCATGCATCTATACCTAAGTACAGGGGCCTCCAGCATTTCACCTCCATCCAAATGCAGCAGCCGTACCCGGGATGCGATCCCGCAACCTTTCGATCAGCTGTCGAGCACCGTAACTAGACCCCTGCAGCGGGTGTTTGATGGTTTCATTTAACCAGACTTTCTTTACACAGTGCTATCAAGCAATTAAATAATGTCCATATCATTTTTCACTTCATTCGGCATTTCAATTTTTGCAAAGGTTCATTTATCAAAAGTACACAGCACACATGCACATAAACACACACACAATAAAAAAACTATTCTCCGTTCTTAACATTCCACCAAGAGGCGATCATGTTCTATGCCTTTTTTACTACACAGATGCGCAGTAATAAATGTGTGCTTATGATAGCAACAAAGGAAAGGGCAAGGGGTGAAAATACGCATGATGCTACTTTCAAGTCACATTTATCCATTAGGTTTACCGTAAAATTTTGAGGAAGCACCCCGCCTATGCAATCACCCTGCCGAATTTCACTGGTAATTTCATATTTATGCACTGCTCTAGGAATACACCCCCCATTCTCCCACCCACTCAGAACAGTGCAAAAATTTGTTTGTGGGTTGTCGCTGCAATGTGACATGCCACGAACAAAATCCTAGTCTGAGGAAGTCCAATGCACCGCCTTTTTGAACTTTGGTGCCGTGCAGAAAAGCACCTCCCTTTCCTTTGCCAGCGATATCGACTTGCTGAAAGGTGGGCATTTGCTCAGGATATTAAAGTACTCAAGTCATGTTGTGTCATCAAAACTTGAACGAAGCTGAAACTCGATCATTGCAAAGCTGATCTTATGGAGTGCTCGACTTAACCCTTTGAGGCGCTTTGTACACAATTGTGTACATCACTTGTTTTTTATAGTTGTGTCAACTAGGGGCTAAGAAAAGGAAATCAGTACACTGTTGTTTGGATTAATTGAACCTCCCACCTAATAAATCTGTCTTCATTTAGCTTCATTTCGTGATGTACTGATGCACATGACCACTTTTTTGAAGGCACTACCATGGTCAATGAGGCGCTTGATGTGGCACTTCCCTCGAGCCACGTCAAAAGTACAAATTTTCCTTTTTCGCAGAATGAATAAAACCCCAAATAAATTTTAACTATAATTCTAGCCTTAGATTTGATTCTGTATATGCAAAAACACCACATGACTGGCTTCGGAATAAATAGATGTTTAATTTGAACTTAATTTGAACGCATAAATCAATCTATTATGAAATTATTTTCATTGCAATTAGAATATTGAGTGCCTTGAAATAACGTAGTGCCAATTTGACGCATTTACAGACAGTTCTTCATAGGTGGCACCTCAAAGGGTTAATGAAAAAATTTTCATTCCCCAGAAGTTACCCACAGGGTTCAATGTTGTCATCAACCAGAATTAATGAAACTAATGTGGCATCAAACCCGATATAACAATGTTTTTCTTTAAATAAATTAGTAAAAAAGTGGCGATTTCATTCCAATTCTGGCACAGGCCGGTTTTTTTTTGAGCGTGCACTTTAATGCTACGGAGTTGAAATATCTAGCCACCCTAATCTCACCCCTGATTTCATTTTTGACTAGGCTGGATGCGCACTTGCACAGAACAACAGAATCAGCAGTAGTTAACATTCTAATAACTCGGATGGGGTTAGGCGCAGCAGCGGTTAATTTTCTCTGTAAATCCTCCCACAGGATGGTTGTTTTCATTATTTTCGACAGTTCATTGACCCCGTCTTTGCATATCACCAGCCATCATAGCTTCCCACGACGGTCTACCTGGCCTGCATCCCCTACATGTGGGAGGCTATATGTCCGGGCCACTTTTGTAGGCTTTTGATGCACACAGGCATAGGGTTAGCAGCAAGAACATTGCCATGGTAGCTTTTAGGTGTCCCTACGTTACAACTTCAGATTTTGAAGAGCTGGAAAATTCCTTTCTAGATTTTAAGAATCTTGCAATTTAACAAAATAATTCGAGCAAGGTCATCGCTTTGCTAAACTGAGTTCTATCTGTATTTCTAACGTGAACCAAAAGGTTAATGTGCCATATTATTGGCCAGTGGTAACAAGTATCAAATTGCAAAAATGTGCTTCACTTACAGGAGGTGGCGAGTTTGGAGGGATACTCTGCTCTACCTTGATGTCAACACTCATTGTGCCCTGAAAAAGATTTTTTTTTAATTTTTGAGCCGAGCCTAAAAATAACAGTACACTTGCTTGAATAAAAAGCTTTTGTAGGCAAAGTTCGTACCCAACAAGCAGCCACTCTGTGTTTGTCATCAATGCACATTTGCAGAGTATTTTTCTCCCACACATAACCAATGTTGATTAATTTCCATTTTTTTTTTACGACCATCGTAGGAACCCTAAAACATAGCGGAAGGTACGGAGTCCTGGTTGAGTTTGTATTAATCCGTTTCTCACCTCTTCTCTACTTTGACGCTTCTGGGGTGTGCGTAATATTATACAGAGCGCAATACAACTTGCAGTGTTAAGGGTGCCTGCATCTCTTTTTTTCAACAGCTAGTTCAGTGAAACTCGTTTCTAAGAACCAAATGAATCCAACAGAGAATTTGGCTAAGGAAAGCACCGGGGACATGAAACGCCGTCTTTAACTGTAGTGTGGTAATTATGACGTCCATTGAAATGAACCAAATTGGACAAAAAGTCACCCTTTTCGTCGGTAGGATCCAAACCCACAACCTTGAAATTCCCGCTCTTACACTTCCAAGAAACACTTCATGCTCAATGAGAGCACTGCAGCAGCCCGCATATGTCCAAAACGCAGGTCACAGCTTTGTTATCACCAAGGAAGGATGCTTCACATAACCAGTAACGAGAAGAGTACTTAAAGAAGATAAAAATTTAGTTGCACACACATTCAGAGATATGTAATGCAAATCACAATAACAAATTCAGTTGTCTCAAGGCCAATGCTCTGCATGATAAGGGGGGGAGACTATTTCACAGCTGCTGCGAATCTTCACAAATGTGGTCTGGTTGCAGGTGCATTGAAGCTGTGGCAAAAAGCTATCCTGCTACTTTCCAGGGGTGACTTCATGGAGTAGACCACAATTCGTACTTCAGACTGTAATTAAAAAGCAGGCACCTGCCTCATAAAACAATGAATGGCGTACAATACCGTATTTACACGAATATAAGTCGACCCATTTTTTTCAAATTTGACAATCCAATGTTGGGGGGTCGACTTAGAATCGAAACCAAAACTAGAGCCTTTTTTTTTTTTCTTGCCGAGCGATTTTTTGGGGGGGTCGACCTACATTGGAGTCGACTTACATTCGTGTAGATACGGTATTTTTGCATCAGTGGTCCTCTAAGGAACATACGAGGAAGATGTCGGCCTCCTCAAACATAATACAGCAGCTGCTTTTGCTGCCTGGCAGACTAGACTTTCATCACTGTATATAGAATATGACGTGCTTGTCAGATTTATATCATTCTGTTGGCCAAAAAAAAAAAGTGGAAGTTTTGGTTGAACTTCTTCCTTGCCAAGTCACTAGGCAACGATCACCGGTGATCAATGTTTTTGAAGGCCTATTTTAAACAAACTGCCACAAATTTCAACTTGAAGCCCCATCTCCCGGTAATGGTACACAAACTAGAGTTGCTGTTTCTGCACGGTTAGCATTTTCATCATGCGTTGGGGATTCCTAAAATGCATGCAAGATCAAAGATTGAAGCTCACATGAGCGGCTTTGACATCTGAAACAATGCACGCTCTCAAAAGAAAGCACTTCTCGCTAGATCCTGAGGCCGCTAGAAGCAATCTCTTCGATTCTATACGAGCAGTGCTGTCCGAGACATCAATGTTGCGCCATCAGAGTTTATTTCAGACGAGAAAACTTCAGAATTGTGAATTCTGTTAACCTCTTGTATTTGTCAAATTTTACCAGTTTCTAATTACTGAACATTTGATGTGTTCATTAATACTTACAATTAGGTACAGAATATTATGTTGTAAATATACCCTTTTTACTTCGAAAAAAAAATGTTTGGTAGGACCATGCAAAAATGTGAATATTTCACTAAAGTATCATGTAAATTTTCTCCAACTCAAAAAGTACTTGTTCTACAATTATAATTCTTTAAATAAACATTGCCCAGTAAGTGTGCAACAATTTCCATAATTCCAAATTTCCTTACATTCTTTTGCTTGAGATTATACTTCTTTCTCAATAAATTTTTTTAGAAACGTTAGTGGTTTCGTGTGCTGACAAAGTTTTGTCACGCAAGCAAGCTTTTCTTATCTTTTTTGAAATATGAGCGCCATTTGAAAGCACGTTCCTTGAACTTCACTTTGATATACTGCATGATACTGCAAACCTAGTAGCTGTATCACAAAAAATCCCCAATTCAAACCTACCAAAAACAGCTAATTTCCCCATGGAAAGAGAAGAGTTAAAGCTGAGTTGAACTGGAGGCCACAAAATGGCGGGTTCTCATTAACCATAGTTTGTCGACACTTTTGCCATGAGAAATTAATTGCAAGTTATCACCACTGTTCCGTTTATCCAAGATTTCCATTTTAAACAAGTTTCATTTATTCAAGGACAGCTGAACCTGTGCACCTACTACACAAATATATGTACACATATGTTCACACTAACAGAAACCTCCGTTTATGACTAAGCATAGCAGCCATCATGTACTATGGTGCTCCCTTTCAACAATGCAACTGTACATTCATAAATGTATTTAATGGAACATGAATATGATGCACAGGTGGGTATCGAGAGGCTGTTAACTTTGTTCCATATTTATTATGAATAATCAAGTTATACTGTGGGAACATGTCTTGAATCAATATGGCTTGGAGTGAGAAACATCCTAACAAAAAAAATTACACCATCTCCCGCTAAAGGGAACCATGTGTAGATGTGAAGCAGCGGGCGCTAACGCTTACATTGGCGGTGGCGTTGACGCTGGTGCTCATCGCAGCGTTGCGCAGGACAGAAAACTGGGGAGGCGCAAAGCACGCAGTGATGGAGCGGTGTTTCCTACTGGAACATGCCAATCGCTGCTAATGGGCAATGAGACAGAAGACTCCGACTGGACACAGAGACCCGCAGTCCGCTTTTAGTTAACGCGCACGCTGCGAATTTTTATTGTTCAACAACGCACTGGAGAAATCTCCCACCGGCACCACCTTGGAGGTCAAGATCCATTGCCATATATACGAGGTGGCCAGTGAACGGTTGTGCAGCGCGAGCAGTCGGTTTTTTCAACCAAGAAACTCGCTAGCAGACGCTGCCTGCGTCGGCGTCGCGAGGTGAGAGAGGGGGGGAGCGTAGGAGAGGAGAGAGAGGGGGGACGCGCATGCGCAGTGGGAGTGTGGACGCCGCGGGCAGGGATGCCTAGAGGAGAGAGGGGGGAGCGTAGGAGAGGAGAGAGAGGGGGGACGCGCATGCGCAGTGAAAGTATGGACGCCGCGGGCAGGGATGCCTAGAGGAGGGAGGGGGGGGAACGTAGGGAGGGGAGAGAGGAGGGGAGGCGCATGCGCAGTGAGGGTGTGGTTGCCGCGGGGAGGGATGCCTAGAGGAGAGAGAGGGGGAGAGGAGGTTTTTTATTTTTATTTTTTTTTTGAAAGGTTTGCGCATGCGCAGTAAGGGTGGTCACGCCGGCACACCACCACCAGATTTAAGCTTCGCCATAAGATGCTTCACATCTAAAATGCACTTAGCTTACAGGAGGTGGCAGGGTTGGACGGCTGCTCTTCTCCGGTTTGATGTCGGCACTCATTTGGCTCTGAAAAATATTTATTTTTTTTAATATTCCAGCTGAATTGCGGAAAAACCTTATATGTACTACCTTAAAACAAACAGGCTGGAATAATGAGTTTCACTATCTGTCAAAGTCCGAGATCAAGTTCAATTCCCCAAAAGTACTTACATACTTTCAACAAGCTTATATTTGCAAAAGAAAAACTAATACTACATCTAGCAAAGGCAAGGCATGTTAAGCCTCGAAACGGGGTGTAGTTGGCAATTGGGCAGCACATCATTTTTCCAAGCATGAAATGTAACGGAAAGACAACGGTCTTTCCGTTAACGGGTCTGGCTATGTAACTCAGTCTCGGGCAGTTTCGTTCTTCTCTCCTTATAATTTCTGATGTCAGTTACATGACTCCTATTGATCAGGTTTTAGCTTTGCAAGTTCTATTTGATCCCCTGATTTAGTCAATTTTGCCTGTTATTTCTTTCATAGGTATTTTGTGGTTTGGGGAGGCTTGCTTACCCCTTGCCTTGGTGCTTTCCCTCTGGCACCAACTGCTACTTCAGAAATTAGTCCACTTAGGGTTTCGTTCATTTCCTCTATGTCATCATTTTCTTCTTGTCCTAAAACATTGCATTTCTTCTCAAGGGCAATCCTAAACTAACCTGTTTTTACCTTGACTACATTAGGGTTGGCATGTCCTTTAGTGGTTTACTCTTGTCTTCTGTTCATGTTGAGGGCTATTCTTGCCCTTACTAATATATGATTACCAAATTTACTTTGCCTGCTACTTCCATGTGCTGCACTATGCCTGGGGTCTCCAGACATCATGAAACCTATTCCATATTTTATTTCTTCGTTAGGTCTTTTCCCTGTCCACTTCCATTCTTTATGCTTTTCGAACAAGGTGCTCAAGTACGCGGAGATGCTTTCGTTCTGTGAATTCCACAACTGTCTCTCCTCTACCATTCCTAAAGTAGATACCACAGTTTCCAACCGCTTCATCCCCGTTCCTAAAGGGGGTTATGGAGACACAAAGCTTAAGCATTGTGCTCTGATTATGTCTGCTCTTGGGGTGAAAAAAGTGGGGGGAAGGCGAAAATTTAGGAGGGGGGGGTGGCTGCTTGTCTGCAGCACCCCTGGCGCCACCCCTGCATTGCAAATTCAGCATTCTGATAGAATTGCTCCACCTTTTAGTCATCACCACTCTAAGTTGAATCCCATCCTTGTAATACTTTTAGTTTACATTTCCTATTTAGTTTTACCACAAAGCTTGCTTCCCGTTTATTGATATTGACAGCAGATTCATCAAAGTTACTCAAATTCTCCCCTGTGAGTGCAACTTCAATACGCACAACATGAAAGAGGGGCCTAATACTGCCCCTTTATTGGCTTGGAATGACAAAAATCAAAACAAGATAATGCAATTCACTTACAGGAGGTGGCGTGGTTGAAGGGATACTTGGCTCATCCTTGACATTTACACATATCAACCACTGAAAAAGATTTTTTTAATATTGAGCCGAGTTGGGAGATAACCACGTACAAGTCGGAATCTCTTTCACCAAAACCAGGGGTATAGACTTGCAGAGGTCAAAGCACCGATATCATTCAAAGCATATCAATATCAAAGCACAGATATATCTTAGCAAACAGGATGCAGCTGCATCTTCAACATCTTTACTTCCACCGCACACATGCACACATACACACACAAACTCTGTTCTAAAAGGCTTTTAGAATCGATCATGTTTTATGGTGTCATATTTCTCACGACACAGCTGCGCTGTAATAAACGTGTTTGAATGTAAACAACAAATGAAAGCCCATGGGGTGGGAATGCACATGCTGCTACATCAGTATCAGATTAATCAATTAAGCTTACTCAGCCTATGCTGTGGTAAAAAACTGAATACTTATAACATGAAACTGGAGGTCAGTGTGCTATTGGCAGCTAGGGGTAGAAAGAATGAAGTAGTTGTAAAAATGCGCTTCACTTACAGGCAGTGGCGAAGTTGGAGGGCTACTCCGCTCTACCTTGACGTCAACACTCATTGCGCCCGGGAAAAGGTTTTCGTTCATTCTGAAACTAGTGCAAAAATAACAGCATGAATCACACACGCTTAAATAAAGAGCTTTTGCATGCAAAGTTCGTTCCCGACGTGCAGTCTTTGTCATCAATACATGTTTGCAGAGTACTTTCCCCACAAGAGCAACCGGTGAGTCGTTTAATTTCTCTTTTATTTCGAAGATGGTAGGCACCCTACGAGATACCGGAAGGTACGGTGCGCCGGTAGAATTTGCATTGTTTATTTTCTCGTCTGTCATCTACTTCAACACTTCTAGGGTGTGCGTAGTGTGACGCAGAGTGCAATATAAGTTGCAACGTTAACGGTGCCTGCCTCCCTTTCTTCTCCACCTAGTTGCGATGTGTTCGTTCTGCATACCTGTCAAAGTAGTCCGACAGCACCGCCACTCGTTTCCACGAGACATTTCTTGGCGATGGACAGCACTGGTCAAGTCCGCATACGTCGAAAACATAGGCTTCATATCGCCAAGCAAGCTTGCTTGACAGTACCGATATCACTTCTTAAAGTAGAAAGAACTACGATTACACGAACTCGCTGGCTACGGACCACTCAGCTGACCGCTCCATTACGCCGAATATTACCTGCGCGGAGTCCAAACCACGCTCTCCTCTCTCATCCAAACCGATTCAAAATAACATAACCAGACGACGGAACCAGACTGAACGACGGGAGGGCGAGAAGATGATGATGATGGATGGATGGATGGATGGATGCTATGAGCGTCCCCTTTATAACGGGGCGGTGACATGTCTGCCACCAGGCTCGAAAAAAAAAAAGAAAAAAAAAGAAAAAGCTTTTTTGTTTTATGTTGGCCTAATGTCTTATCTACATTGATTAAATCTATGTTGTTATACCAAAAAAAATATAAATTCACGGTCCATCTCTCTGCCTCTTAAGGCAAAATGACCTTATTTTTCCCCATTATTTATTTTTGTGCTTTATCTCTACTTTTCTGCCACCAATACTCTAACCGTCTCTTACTTATTTCTATCGCGGACGTGTTCAGCTTTCCATTGTTGCCCCTAAAACCCAAGGCTTCATGTAGACTCGTGCCCACACGTATTACCTGGATGAATATCGCCACATTCAATCAGTACATGTTCCATCGTTTCCTTAGTTCCCCCCACAGCACGTACAGCTGTCATTTTTATGAAAGGGAACACGCGAGCGCATGGCCCGTGCGCTCCGGCGGCTGCTTGCAGCGCGTTCAAGCGGGAGCGAGAGAGAGAGAATAAAACATTTATTTCATGTTCTTCGCGAGAAGATCGGTGAGTGGGATCCTTAGTCCGGGATCCCATTGGCGCGGGCCGCTGTCCTCGCACGTTTCACGAGGGCCTCTTGGGCACTGGCGTAAATCATGGGGGGGGTCAGGGGGGGTCCTGACCCCCCCCTGTGTTCAGGCCGGGGGGGGGACACCCCATGCAAGGGTCCCCCCCTCTAGATTTATCTTTCAAATGTCATATTTGAATATCTTGACAGACAAGGACAACGCACTCTCCGTAAAACTAACTCTGAAATCTGAAGCACTTTCAATAAACAGAAACAGTACTTGTAGCCAGTACACACGATGGGGAATACCTTTATGCGTTAGCTGAAAAAGTGGTACAATTTTTATTGCATAATTTAACCCGAATGACGCAGCTGCAGAAATGCTAGCGTCTGCCTACGAGTTGCTATTGGAAACTAACTTCGCCATGCGATGTCGCTTACTATTAGATACTCAGTGCTATTTTTTCTGACCAGGAGCCGATGCTCATGCTTGCTTTATTATTATTATTATTATTATTATTATTATTATTATTATTATATGATAATCCATAATTTTAACTGTATATGATTAAAAATAAAGCATATATATAAAAACAAAATGGCCGCCATTGCAAGATGTGTGTCCCCCCCCTTGTGATCTTTATGAATTTACGCCACTGCTCTTGGGTCTTCGGATCCGAGCTGGACAGAGCTGCCTCCCACCCTATAATGTTGTGTTGTGTCCTGGGTTGCATAGGTGGGTTGTGTGGGCATTCCCATACCATGTGGTACAGGGTGGCTGTTTTATTGGCGCAGAACCTGCACTGTGATGCGTATGTGTCGGGATCTATCTTGGACAATATGTATGGGTTGGGGTAGGACAAGGTCTGCAGGCGACGCCACGCTACCTGAGATTCCTTGCTGAGGTTTGGCCCCGGGGGCGGAAGTTTCCGTCTTTCAAGTCTTTGGTGTTCCAGAATATCTGTGTATGTTATAGGAGCGGGTCCATACGCATAGCCGAGGGTGGGTGCGATATGCCGGGGTCGGAGGTCCGGAAGAGTAATTCTCGGGCCGAGGCATGGGCGATGCTCATTGCCTCTAACTCCGCAGTGGCCGGGTATCCATATCAACTGTTTCCATTCACCCTCTGAGCGTGGGGACGATAGCTGTGTTAAGATTCGGTGCGCAATGGGCCCAATGTAGCCTTTACAGAAATTTCGGTAGGCTGCTTTTGAGTCTGTGAGAACGAAGGTAGGTAGGTAATAAACTTTATTAGTCCAGCGAGAAATTACTGGCCCGGGCTAGGCCTCCAGGGGCCGTCGTCCGGGGAACATCGAGTGAGGTCCTCGGCGATGGTCCTGGCTCGCTGGACAGCCCAGAGTTGGTCCACCGGATGTGGGCTGAGAAGCGCGGCTCGCCACCGCTCAGCCAGTCGTCCTGGGGTACAGGCTCTCTCGTCCCGGTAGTGAAGGCGAAAACCGCGTTCGCAGTTCCAAAGTATGTGAGCCATGTCGGCTGTCTCGTGCCCGCACCACGGACAGTCGGGCGACGGGTGTAGCGAGGGACACAGTCTGTGCAGGTGCCGGGGATTTTCGAATGTATGAGTTTGCAGACGCCTCAGGTCAGATGCCTGAGACCTGTCAAGCTGTTTGTGAGGTGGTGGGTAAAGTTGTCTTGTTTTTCTGTAATGGCTGAGGATTTCGTGGTACGTGACCATGATGTCCTTGCAGTCTTGTATGGCATCGGAGCCTGTCGTCGTGGAGGCATACTGTCCTCCGTCTCTGGGTGCCTCGCCATCTTGGAGGTCTTCCACATCGGCGGCCCTTTCATCCGCGTCGCGGCGGGTTAGCTGTCTCGCGACGAGGTGGGCGCGCTCGTTGTGGTTGGACGGGAGGTCGGGTCTTTGCTCGTTGCCAAGCTCGCCCACGTGCGCAGGGAACCATTTCAGAGCCTTCGTAGTAATCGCACCGGACTTGAAGTCTTCGGATCTGGCGTTCAACATATGCGCCGCCTCGACGGAGATCCATCCCTTGGTAAAGTTCCGGACCGCCGTCTTGGCGTCGCTGACGACAAGAGTGTCCTCGTTTCCACCGTGAAGTATTGCTAGGGCGATGGCCATTTCTTCCGCCGCTTCGGACGATGGCAGCCGCGCCGATCCTGTGACTAGGGTTCGTTCTCTCGTGTCAATCACCGCCATGGAGAAAGCGGGTGCCGATTGGCGCCGTTGTTGCCCTCGCCCCTGCTTATTTCGTTGTTTTCCTCGGTCGAGCCGGGAGTATCTGGCCGCGTCGACGAAGAGGACGCCTTCTCGTCTGCCATAGTCTTTGATAATCGCCACCGCTCTGCGCTTGCGCCTTTGTGCATCGTGGACTGGGTGCATGTTTTTGGGTATATTTTCTGTCAGTAAGCGTTCCTGACTTCTGGCAGTAGCGCGTCCTTCAGTCCTCGCATTCCGTGGTACCGAATCCCGAGCGAATCGAGGATGTTTCTTCCTGTTCTGGTGCCCGACAGTCTCTCGAGTTGGGCGGTCCTTTGAGCCTCGATGATTTCGGCGAGCGTGTTGTGAACGCCCAACTCAAAGAGTCTGGTTGGCCGTGTAGTGGGGTATGCCTAGTGCTGTTCTATACGCTCTGCGGATGATCGTGTCCAGCTTGTTGATTTCACCGCTACTCCAGTCGACGTAAGCAGCAACGTATGCGATGTGGCTTAGGGCGTATGCTTGCACTAGTCGCACTACATTGTTCTCTTTCATGCCCTTCCTCCTGTTCGTGACTCGCCGTATTAAGTTCGTCGCGGCTGCCACTTTCTTCCGCAGCCGGGTGACCAGCTCGGAATTGGCACCATTTTCTTCCAGCCAGAGGCCGAGGACTCTTATCTTGGACACCGTCGGTATGCGGCCTCCCTCTTTTGTCGTTGCGTGAACGCCCGTCTGACGGGCCGCGGCCACGTCCTTTGGGAGACGTCCCGGTTTGCGAGGTCTGTGGAGCAGGATCTCCGACTTGTTGGGAGCGCAGACGAGTCCCGTGCCCTCGAGGTGCCCCTCGACTTCCCTGACCGCTTGTTGCAGCCTGTCTTGCATGCCGCCGGAACTCAGGCTCTCTGTGGTCCATATCGTTATATCGTCCGCGTAAATTGTGTGGTTGATGCCTTCGATCGCGTCGAGCCGCTCCGGTAGGCCGATCATGACGAGGTTGAATAGCATTGGGGAGAGCACGGAGCCCTGCGGCGTCCCCGCGCCCCCCATCTCGACCGTCTTTGTTGGTAACCCGTCTATCTTGACTCGCGCTTCACGTCTGTCGAGGAAGCAGCCGACGTACTGGTGGAATCTCTCCCCGAGGTTTAGCCGACTGATCTTCTCTAGTATGGCCGTGTGCCTCACACTGTCGAACGCGCTCCTTAGGTCGAGCCCGAGTATGGCACGAAGGTGCGTGCTCGGCGCGTCTACGACTTGTTCTTTAAGCTGCAGCATTGAGTCCTGTGTCGACAGTCCTTTCCGGAACCCGATAATATGGGTGCCGAATGCGTTTCGCCTCTCGAGGAGCGACACCACCCTGTTGAGGCAGGCGTGTTCCATCACCTTGCCGACGCACGACGTGAGGGAGATCGGCCTCATGTTTTTGACTTCCAACGGCTTGCCCGGTTTGGGTATGAGCACCACATCCGCGGTTTTCCATTCACGCGGAACCTGTCCTGTCCTCCAGCACTCGTTCACGTACTCGCATAGGTTTACGATGGCGTTGTCGTCTAGGTTCCTGAGGATCTTGTTGGTGATTTTGTCCGGACCGGGCGCGGACTTCGTCTTGAGTAGCTGGAGAACCGCCCTTATCTCTTGCATGGAGAAGTCCGCGTCCAGCTCTTCGTTAGGTGCGCCGGTATACTCGGGGTGATCCAGGCTCCCGGGTCGAGTGAGGTGCGTCCGCACGACTTCGTCCGCGAGGGCCTCCAGATCGTCCGTGTATTTGTGCCGCAACTTGGCCATCTCTGTCCGAACTGCCGTCCTGGTACTGGCGGGCTCCAGCAGGTGCTTGAGGATGTTCCAGGTGCGTCCCGCGCTCATGTTTCCGTCCATAGTATTGCAAAGCTCTTCCCATTCCTGCTCACATAGGCGGGAGCAGTGTGTCTCAATTTCGCGGTTGATTTCGGTATTCTTTTTTCGTAGCTTTTTGTTGAGCCGCTGCTTGTTTACTCTTCGTTGCATCGACTTTTTGGCTAGGACAAGGTGCGCCAGACGGCTGTCTACTCTGGTTGGGTCGGGGGGCATCAGCTCCCTCACCCCCAGCTTCCTTTTCCCGCCAGTCCGTCCATTCGATTTCTTTGGTGGCTTTCTCCACGTCTGCAAGAATTTCTTTGCACCATGCCCCGATGTCCTCGATGGGGCCTTCCTTCTTCTCGCGGTCCCTGGTCTTGCGGAATTTGTCCCACTCGACGATTCTGACTTTGCGGTTAGATGCCTGTTCTTCTACGATCCTGCCAACGACCACGCTGAGGATTCTGTGATCGCTTCCCAGGTCTTCAAACGTATTTGCCCAGCTCACCTCGTCCGCGTTCACGCACATTGAGAGGTCAGGTGTCGTGTCGCGGCACACACCTTGCCCGATCCTGGTGTGCGATGCAGGCTCGTTTAGTAAGGTGAGGCCGAGGTCGTCTACGAGTTCGGCCAGCCTCCTTCCTTTGGGCGAGTCGCTGCCGTATCCCCAGTGCGTGTGCGGGGCGTTGAAGTCCCCGCAAATCAGCAAAGGTTTGGAGGAGGCTTTCGCCATCGCTTCGCGAAAGAGGCCGTCGAAGGTGTGGGTGAGACCTTTCTTCGAGGGGGGTGCTGTAAACGTTGAGTAGGTATAGTCCGGCTGTTTTGCCCTTGCTCGGTATGATTTCTATCAGAGTGCCATCGATGTCGCTCGCCACGTTCAGCTCGTGTTCGACGAACGCTATTCCCCTTCTCACTAGGACGCACATCTTGATGTCCCGTCCCGTCCTGTCAGAGAGCGGACTGTGCGTGACGTACCCCGGAAGCTTGGCGTGGTCATAAGGTTCTTGTAAGGCAATTACGTCGGGAAGTTTGTTTTTCGAGAGTGCTTTCATGTATTGCATCATCGTAGCTTTTTTGTGTTTGAAGCCTCTGCAATTCCACTGCCAGACGATGAGTCTGCTGTCGTGCATACGAGGCGTAGCCATGGTCATGCGAGGGTATTGGGGGAGCACGCCTGACCGTGCATCCCTTCCGCTCCAGGGCAGGTGGCATTGGCATTGTTACCTCTGTTCACGATGGTCGGGACGTTAGTGACGGATAGTGGGACATCGGCCCTCCACGGCTGCTGCAGTTGCACCTCCCTTCGTTCTAGGTCTTCTATTCGCTTGTTCACGGCCAGGAGTTGGGTGTTTACGGTAGCGTGTTGCGCATTCCGCTCGGCGTCGGACTCATTTAATCTCGTGAGGAGCATTTCGAACATACGCTCAGTCTTGTCCGCCAGCTTATCGATCATTTCCTCGAGCACGTCTACTTTCTAGGCGCTCGACCTGGGTCTCTTGGATTCCTGAGTGTTGTTCCCTGCATCGCTTGCTGGCGCGCCACTCGGATTCTTGCGTTTGGACCCAACCGTCGGTCCTTCCGCGTCAAACATGTCAACCTCCTCTTCCGCCGGCGCACTGGTCTGCTCTGCGACCCCGCGCTGGGCGGGGGCTCCTCCGGGGTGCCCCCCCCCATGTGCTTGAGGATTTCGTTTAACGTTTGCTGCAGCTCTTCGATCTTCTTAGCCGATTTCTCGTTCTGTAGTCTGGCCCTGCTCAGTTCCTCTCTTGAGTTCCCTGTTCTCTCTGTCTAACCTTTCTACTCTCGCCCCGATTGCCGAGTTCAAGGTCGTTCCTTGGTCGTCAGGGGATGAAAATTCTCCTGGGCTCCCCCTCTTTCCAGCTGCCATGTCCGACCAAGCCACCTTGAGTGGTCCTTTCGGCATACCGCCAGGTGGGGACCGCCCGTTGCCCGACGCGAAACGGGACTCGCCATTCGAGTTTCGTGCAGTACGGCTTTGGCTTCGGCTAAGACTTCTACTTTTCCTTCTACTGCGACTCTTTCTTCCTCTCGCCGGTGAGGAGGAGTTGAGGGCAGAGGCTTCGTCTCGTTGCCGGAAGTCGGATCTCGATCTCGAACAGCTTCTTGGGCGACGCCCCGATGAGGGATTGTGCGGGAGGGCCGGGTACTGATCCTCCCCGCCATCTTCGCGAGTGAGAGCCTTTTTTTCCCCATATTCCAGACTGTCCCTGCTTTTCGCGAGCCATCTCCTTGTCTTGACTACGTACGGAACCTTGTATTTGGCTTTACATACGCGATCGGCAGTGGGATGAGCTTCCCCGCAGATTTTGCACTTGGGCGAACACTTGTGCTCGGCACTCGGGTTTTTCATGCCGCAGATCAGACAGAGTTTGACTTCCGGTCTAGGGCAGACGTCGGCTCTGTGTCCGAGTCTTCCGCATTCCCGGCAGAAGTCGAGTTGCTTGCGATAGAGTGCGACTCTTATCATTATACTGTTAAAGTACACCCACGTCGGGACTCGGTTTCCTTCATAGAGTAGGATTACTGTGGCAGTGTTTCCTAGTCTCTTGGCGTAAGCGAGATTCGGGTTCCTCGTTGTAATCAGTGCCCGAGAGAGCTGATCTAGCGTGTAACTGAGCGGGACGTCTCTTATAATTCCCTTGACCATTTCTTCCGGCGCAGAGACATACGCACTGACCTCGTGTTCCTTGTCCCCCCATTTTAATTGAGCGGATCTTCGCTAATTTGCCTGCCGTCTCCTCGTCCGGCGTGCTGGCAACCAGGATGTTTTGAATGTAGTTAGGGCAAATCGTGATTGTTTCGTCCGCATTTATCCCGGCCGTTCTCCTGATCGTTTCGTCCAATGCCACTCCGCATGCCGTGCGGAGGTTCAAGCCATTCGGGGCCTCATAATGACCTTAATGTCTCCTTTCGGCAGTCTCGGCATTCTACTCGTTCGCAGGATTTTCTGTACTATGCCTCCTTTCCGGCCGCGCGTCTGGGTCTCGCGCTGCGGGGATGGCTCGTTGTCGCGGCGAGCATCGCGGTTTTTCTTCCGTCGCGTAACTTCAATCCAGCCGTCGGCGTCTGTCTCGGCCTCGGGTGGGGTGGTGACGTTATCTCTAACCTCGTGCCCGTCGGGGGGCGTCGTCGGGCGTTGTGGGCGTTGTGTCGTCCACTTCCATCACTGAGTTTCATCCGTGCGGACCGCCGTATCGAGTCCGCGTGTACTGGGCGCGGAGCGCTGCCCAGCTGAGCCGAAATTCTGTTAAGCCTAGAACACTTCACTCGTGGTGCCGAAGTAAATGTGGTCGTAAAAGTCCAAAAAATGCACGCTCACCCTGAAATTTGGTGTCCCCGGGTTCGTGTGATCGTTCTGGAGCCGATGGTAATCAAATTTTCGATGAGGGCAGTGAAAATCCTGCGGATTCATTCGAAAAACGGCAGAGTCGAGGTGAGGTGCGACCACTCTCGTCGGCGACCGCAGCGCCCTCCAGAACGAAGGTGGACCCGGGGTTTCGTAGGGCGAGGGCGATTCCGGCTTCTTCCATGCTAGTTGTGTCTGTGTCCTGGGCTGATATACAGTCGATCTGTTTACCTCGATGAATGACGCTTGCCGTGTATTTGCCGTTCACTGGTCCAGCTGCATCGACAAAGAAGGCGCCCTCAGCGTCCGACTACTTGTCGTGAACTTTTGCCCGTGCCCGACGTCGATGTTCGTGGAACTGTGGATGCATGTTGCGTGGTAGTGGTTTGATGATGAAGTCCTGCCTCCATTCATGTGGGATACGTTGTTTTCCCCTCCTCTGAATTGGGGCTTCGATGCCAAGTTCCGATAGTGTTTTCCGTCCCGTTTTAGTAATGGCCAGGCGCATGACTTGATTCGTGTGGTGTGCTTGAAATAGTTCGGATGCGGTATTGTGGAGCCCCATTTGAAGCAGACGTTCCGTGAGTGTCCACGGGGGAAGGTTCAGAGCCTTTTTGAGAGTCACACGTATGATTCTGTCTATTTTGTGCTCGTCTGCTTTCAAGATCCTTAGGTAAGGAAAGCTATAGGTTATGCGACTGATAACAAATGCCTGAATGAGCCGCATTATGTCGTGTTCTTTCATCCCTCGTCGTCTGTTTGCCACCCGACTAATCATGCGAGAAATTTGTAGACAGGATGTTTTTAGTTTATGTAAAGCAAATGAGTTGTTGCCCCGATTATTGAAGTGGGCCCCAAGAATTCGGATGGCTCTCAACCTCTTTAATTTGGGTTCCATTGAGTTGTACGTTGAGGGATGTATTGTCGGATGCCTTATTTCTATAGACTAGGATTTCGGATTTGGTGGGGGGAGCACTCCAGACCACTATTGCGTCCTATCTTTTCTACGACGGAGGCGGCCTGTTGGAAGGCTTCTTCTATCTGGCCCAGGTTGCCAGACCGGCTCCAGATGGTGACATCATCAGCATAGATGGCGTGGTGTACTTCCGAAATTTCATTTAGGGCCTCCGGGAGGCGCATATGAGGGCGATATTGAAGAGGAGCGGGGAAAGGACAGCCCCTTGGGGGGTACCGTAAGCAACCGCAACCTCTTTCGCGTCATCTCGTGGCGAGCAAAACAACCAGTCAATGATGATATGGAACCGGCGGCAAGATTTCAACCCCCTCCCTCTTCAAGGCGATTACGCACGAGGCCAGGCCCGGTCTCTTGCGTAATCGCCTTGAAGGCAGAGGGGGTTGCAATATTGCCGCCTATTCCATATCATCATTGACTGGTTGTTTTGCTCGCCACAAGATGACGCGAAAGAGGTTGCGGTTGCTCTCGCTCCCGCTTGAACGCGCTGCAAGCAGCCGCCGGAGCGCACGGGCCGTGCGCTCGCGTGTTCCCTTTCATAAAAATGACAGCTGTACATTGTTCTTCTTCGTTACTGAATCTCGCTTTATAACTACGCGTTCTAAGGCAGCCCGACCTTGCTTCAAACAGTAAAGCGCTTCTGTTTGAATTATCATGGATGGATGAATTATCATGGATGGATGTACAGTACACTGTAGATGGATGGATGCTATGAGCGCCCCCTTTATAACGGGGCGGTGACATGTCTGCCACCAGGCACGAAAAAAAAAGAAAAGGGAAAGAAAACTTTCTTTTTGTGTTGGCCTAATGCCTTAACTACATTGATTAAATCTATGTTATTATACCAAAGAAAAATATAGATTAACGGTCCATCTCTCTGCCTCTTAAACAAAATGACCTTATTTTTCCTGAGTATTTATTTTTGTCCTTTATCTCTACTTTTCTGCCACCAATACTAACCGTCTCTTACTTATTTCTATCGCGGACATGTCCAGCTTTCCATTGTTTTCCTTAAAACCCAAGGCACATTCAATCAGTACATGTTCCATCGGTTCCAGTTCCCCCCACAGCATGTACATTGTTCTTCTTCGTTACTGAATCTCGCTTTATAACTACGCGATCTAAGGCAACCAGACCTTGCTTCAAACAGTAAAGCGCTTTTCCTTGAATTATCATAAAACCTTTCCCTCTAAGCGAACTTCGGCGACTTTGAGCGTATCTATCTATCTATCTATCTATCTATCTATCTATCTATCTATCTATCTATCTATCTATCTATCTATCTATCTATCTATCTATCTATCTATCTATCTATCTATCTATCTATCTATCTATATGACGAACATAAATGACCGTAATATGGAAATCATGACATGTCATGTGCAACATGACTTGCATGTCATGCTCATGGCGCTCTCGAGGCCGTTTCGCTAGGTTCATATACACCAATTTTGGTATTGCGTGTCGTGACTATATGACGAACATTAAAGGGGTACTGACAGAAAAACTTTGGCCTCGCGTTTTTTTTCCTGCAATGTGTTAATGGGGGGCCTGTTAGTCATAACACGGCACCTCGTTTGCCGCAGTGCGCGACAAATATTTAATTACAGGCTCCTCATTACCGACCAGTTTCAGTTTCGGTTTGAGAGAGCTCGAAAAACGACAAGTCCGCCGGGTGCAACTATCACCACATAGCGAGCGCAGCTCTCGATCACGTCAGCACACAGAACTGTGACGAACTTCCGCACGGTCCGCATCAAGAAGTCCTTTCGAATAGGAAACGGGACAGCAGTGTCGCCAAACACAAAACTTTCAACGCGTGCGCCGCGGCCACGGACTAGCGACCAGCCGCCGAGAAGTATAGACTGCTGGAACTAACACGGCAAAAGAAAAATGGCGGCTATGACGTCATCATAACTTGTTGCAGCGGGGTCACGTGAGGGAAGTAGAAGGGGTCACCGAAGGTCACCTCTGATGGTGTCAGTAGAGCGAGGGAGTCGATCGCTCACGCAAACTTCAAAATTAATTTAAAATACCTTCCAAGCTATATTAGCTGGCTGATATTTTGCAGATGATATACGCATGTTCACGGGAATCGAACCCGCAGGCTGTCTCGGCCGCGAAATTTTGTGTCAGTACCCCTTTAATGACAAGTCATAATATGGAAATCATGACATGTCATGTGCAACATGCCTTGCATGCCACGCTCATGGCGCTCGCGTGGCCGTTTCGCTAAGTTGATATACATCACATTTATTATTGCGTGACGCGACTATATGATGAACATAAATGACAAGTCGTAATATGGAAATCATGATATGTCACGTGCGACATGACTTGCATGTCATGCTCATGGCGCTCTCGAGGCCGTTTCGCTAGGTTGATATACACCAATTTTGGTATTGCGTGTCGTGACTATATGACGAACATTAATGACAAGTCATAATATGGAAATTATGTCATGTCATGTGCAACACGACTTGCATGTCATGCTCATGGCGCTCTCGAGGCCGTTTCGCTAGGTTCATTACACCAATTTTGGTATTGCGTGTCGTGACTATATGACGAACATTAATGACAAGTCATAATATAGAAATTATGACATGTCATGTGCAACACGACTTGCATGTCATGCTCATGGCGCTCTCGAGGCCGTTTCGCTAGGTTTATATACACCAATTTTGGTATTGCGTGTCGTGACTATATGACGAACATTAATGACAAGTCATAATATGGAAATCATGACGTGTCATGTACAACATGACTTGCATGCCACGCTCATGGCGCTCGCGTGGCCGTTTCGCTAAGTTGATATACACCAAATTTATTATTGCGTGACGCGACTATATGACGAACATAAATGACAAGTCGTAATATGGAAATCATGATATGTCACGTGCGACATGACTTGCATGTCATGCTCATGGCGCTCTCGAGGCCGTTTCGCTAGGTTGATATACACCAATTTTGGTATTGCGTGTCGTGACTATATGACGAACATTAATGACAAGTCATAATATGGAAATTATGTCATGTCATGTGCAACATGACTTGCATGCCACGCTCATGACGCTCTCGTGGCCGTTTTTCTAGGTTGATATACACCAAAACTGGCATTGCGGGACGTGACTGTATAGCGAACATAAGTGACAGGTGGTAACATGAAAATCTTGGCATGCATGTCATCTACAATGTGATTTACATGCCACGCTCATGGTGCGCTTGCGTCCAGTTCGCTAGCTTGATATACACCTAAAATTGGTATTGCGCGACGTGACTATGACGAGCATAAATGATAGGCCCTAACATGTAAATCATGACGTGCATATTATATACAGCATGATTTGCTCCTGGCTGGCTGCTTCGCATTACATCGACTCCCACAGTGCGTGGGATCTGCCGTTTTTTTCCCTTTCGGTAGTTACTGAGAGTCGGTTTCTTTTCCATCGCTGTCATCCAATAAGTCCTCTCCGCCTCTCTGACTTTTCGCTTAAAGGGGTACTGACACAAAATTTCGCGGCCGAGATAGCCTGCTGGATCGATTCCCGTGTACATGCGTGTACCATCTGCAAAATATCGACAGCGAATAAAGCTTGGAAGGTATTTTATATGAATTTTGAAGTTCGCGTGCGCGATCCAGCATTATAGGCCGCACCTGGCGGCATTGACACCCTCGGAGGTGACCCGAGGTGACCCCCCTACTAACAAGTTATGATGACGTCGTAGCCGCCATTTCTGTTTTGACGCGCTCGCCGCTGCATACCGCTGCGCTGTTGGTGACTGCTCGGCGGCTGCTCGCGAGTGTGTGGCCGCGGCCAAGAGGAGGCGCTGCCGCGGCGCACGCGTTGAAAGTTTTGTGTTTGGCAACACTACAGCTTTCCCGTTTCCTGCTCCCAAGGACTTCTTGATTTCCCTGTGCTGCCTGGTCTGCAGTGACAGGCCACAATGCCGAAATCCTTCTGCGCTGTTTCCTTCTGCACGTCGAAGTCGGGATCAGGCGTATCGCTGCATACGTTTCCCCGCGACGAACATCGGGGGCAGAAGTGGATCGAGTTCGTGTGCGCTTGTGGACGTCAGGAGTATCAGGACTGGTCCCCCCGTGCAGAACAGTCGCGTTTGCGGGCTCCATTTCGAGGCGCATTGCTTTAACACAAAGGCGCCGGATTTGGCGTACATGGGTCTTCCGACTCGACCCTGTGCATCGCTCACGTCTGGTGCTGTGGTGTAGCTTTTTCCGGCACCAACAACTTGAAGGGCGTCACAATGTTATCAGGTGATTTAATCGAATATTGAACGTAGAAAAAGCGAACGTCCTGCAGAACATTTGTGCACGAATGTGTCGGGTCTTACCATTGTACATTGCCGACGCGAGGTTCATCGTGGTCGTCGTCGCTGGTATCGCTGCCGCTTCCCGACGAAGCACTCCTCGCCAGCGGGTCAAACCTGAAGTGATTCGCCACGTCGAAGATTCCTTCCATCCCCGCCGCAAGAAAATCGTCGCCATCAGACGACGATGAGCCCGACGACGACAGCGAGGACGATAACGGCGACGACATCACGCAGCGTGTGTAACAAGCGAATGCAAGCAGACGATGCAGACCGCGCGGAAGTGCGTCACTGTTCTGTGCTCACGCGACCGAGCGTTTCACTCGCTAGGTGGTGATAGTTGCACCCGGCGGCTTGTCGTTTTTGGAGCTCTGTCAAACCGAAACTGAGGCTGTGTCGGTAATGAGGAGCTTGTAATTAATTCTCTGTCGCGCGCTGCAGCAAACGATGTGCCGTGTTATGACTAACAGGCCCCCAGCAACACATTGCAGCAAAAAAACGCGGGGCGAAAATTTTTGTCTCAGGACTCCTTTAAAGGGGTACTGACACAAAATTTTGCGGCCGAGACAGCCTGCGGGTTCGATTCCCGTGAACATGTGTATATCATCTGCAAAATATTAACAGCGAATATAGCTTGGAAGGTATTTTAAACTAATTTTGAAGTTTGCGTAAGCGATCGACTCCCTCGCGCTACTGACACCATCAGAGGTGACCCTTGGTGACGGGCCCCCCTACTTCCCTCACGTGACCACGCTGCAACAAGTTATGATGACGTCATAGCCGCCATTTTTCTTTTGCCGCGTTTGTTCCAGCATGTCTATACTTCTCGGAGGCTGGTCGCGAGTCCGTGGCCGCAGCTCACGCGTTGAAAGTTTTGTGTTTGGCGACACTGCTGTCCAGTGATGCCAATTTAGCGGATTTTCCGCTAAATCTGGCGGATTTCATTTTATTCTGACGGGAAAAGATTTGTCTAGCGGCTAACGGATTTTTTGACGGGCAATTCTCATATTTAGCAGATTTCTGGCGTACGCCTCACGTAGTGCACTAATTCAAAATCCTCGGAAGCATTGCCGAGAAACTTAGAATACCTAATCAGCGAAACGTACCACTGGTTGGCAAGATCCCCTTCCCGGTAAATTGCGTACAAGAAGTTCTACTTTCTGAGGAATGACGGTGATGAACCATTGAAAATTTTGCAAAAGTGCAAGACGCTGTGGCTATCCCTCGTCAAAATAGCTGTTTCAAGGATCGTAGACCAGTGGGCCGAATTGAAGATGCACTTGGAAATGGCGAGGCACACTGATAAGTAGAGACCGGATTATAGGCAAATGCCTATTTTGTTCCTTGCGTTCCTATCGTGCCACATTGATATATTAGGGGTTAAGGTATGAGGCCAAGTGTCGGAATTTTTTTTTAAAAAGCGATAATCACTAAATATTATTAGCCTACAATATAAAACACATCTTTATAGGCACATGTGAGCATTTTAAAGCAAGTACTATTTTTCGTTATTTTTTCATAATTAAAAATGTCATTAAAAGTGGGCCTTACGCGAACACTCCTAACTCAAAATCCGTTGAATAAAAAAGATTTATTTTTTGCAGGGACATAAAAAAGGCTTTGGCCTGTGCAATGAACCAAAACAAATGAGATCTGATGAATATTAAAAACATAGTAATCAAATAACCCAAAAAAGTATGCACTTGCACTAGGGGCACCTTCGTATAACAGGCAGCCATATTAAACCTTTTAGCACGATTTTGCTTATTGAGGTTCATTGCACGCCTGCTAAGTTGATAAGGAAGTGTGCCAAGTTTCAATCAAAAATGTTTATTAGCAAAACAGTTATGACTGTTCGCGTACGGAAAAATACCAGTAATATAAGTTCTGAGAAAATCACCAAAAAAGATTTGAAACAGGTCCAGCGCTTACACAAGGCGATCAAGAGCGCTAAAATTCTCAATACTTGTTGCGAGTTCCATCGTGGACCTTACTATTGTGAGCCTTTGCTCGAGTGGGAACTCTTAATTTTTTTTTTTTTTTTTTGTTTCTAGCTTGCAATGCAGCATCAGTGTCTTGACGGGACGCTTTCGCGCTGCGGTGCTGATCATTTGTGCGGCAAGCTTTTGCAGTGTAGAGGCCTGGATCGATCCGAATTTGCTCAAAACATAAAATGTGCTCTTGTTTCCACTATTGAAATGACACACAGCGTCAAACAAAGCAAATTTGATGGTTTACAGGCTCACGTACGTGTCCTTGAGTGTGATAAACACATGTACCACGCTACGCGTGCCCGTGGTGAGAAGTTTATGACTTTTATGAACCAAAATGATGTGTTGACAAAGCTTTTAGAGCATTATTACATGTTCGCACTTGATATGATTGCTAAATAACCAACAAAATACTACATATTTAGGTAATCTTGTGAGACACGCAAAAACGGCACTTTCAGTTTCGGTTTCGTATGTGATGGGTGGTCTCACATTTTTGCTTGTATCTTTTAAAAAAATCGGCGTAGACAGAAACTTTTTGCAGCAAAATGACGGGCAATAAATTGCGCATTCACCATGATCAAAAACCAAAAACTGACATTTTGAAAAAAAAAGTCGCTTTTTTCACTTGGCCTCATACCTTAAGAAGGGCTTTTATAGTGTTTTTATAGTGCCTATAAATGCCTATTTTTGGCGATCGTGCCTAAACGCCTAGAGGTGCCTATAAATGCCTATTTTCCAAATGGGTGCCTATATGAACACTATTTAACCCCGAATTTCACTTCCGAGTGCAGTTTGAGACCGTTATTCATGTTACCAGGCAACATTTACCTTTAGGAATACTAGGGGATTCAAACTAGCCTTCTAATTCAACCAATTTCCGGAAAACAACCGAGCAGCCGTAAAATGGGACGCGCCGGCCATCTTACGCCAACGCGCTGAGGTGTCGCGAGCGGCTAGAGGAGGAGAGGTTGAGGAGAGGAAAATACCCTAAACATAGGCGTGCGCAAGGTTGCCCTTCAGCGGGGGCAGGGAGGGGCGAAGGTTCATCGCAGCGCCCCCCCCCCCCTTCCTAATAAGTCAATGTATAGGGCAGAATTTGCGCCCCCCCCTCTCTCAGGTGACTAGGGGGGGGGCGGCCGCCCCCTCTGCCCCCCCCCTCGTTCGCACGCCTATGACCCTAAATAGGAGCAAGTCAACGTCTACTATGGAATGGGGAGAGGGAAATAAACATGGGAAGAGGAGATGAGAAGAAGGGAGAGTGGCGTCCATGGTCGAGGACGCGGCGGTTGGCTTCTAGAGCCGTTTGTCCATTCCAGTGTCCTCAAGGAAGGGAACCTCGTTGAAGACATGGGTGTGGCAGTGGGCAAGAATTAGGAGGTCCCTCTGTGCAGCCGCGGGAAGGGGACAGACGAATACGAAACCATGGAGTGCTGTCAGGAGAAAGGAGAGTGTAGATCAAAAGTACGGAAAATGTGATGTGCACGCGGGTTGGGTTTTGTTTGTTGTTGCGTGCCCAATGAAGAGCGTTGGACCACTAAAATTTTTCAAGTTGGTTCATTACGAGCCGCGAAACCATTATGCGAGGAGGCGTCATGCGCACACAAGGTCACGTGCGCATGACGTGCCTGAGCCAGGTCGTGCACGCGAGCGGTGTTGTGTCGTTTCCGCGTTCTCTGTAGTGTACTGCCTATTTCTTTGGGATGGATCTTTCAGTGCGCGCACGTTTGGAGAGGCTGGCACGGATCACGTATCCTTACCGTGACACACCGTGTCGCACAGCTGGAACTGCTGTTAGGGACAATGCAGCAAAATCGCGCCAAGCGTTGTTAGGGCTGGTGCCGACGCGACGCGAGAACGGCGAAAACACGAACGCATACGAAATGGAGGCAGATTAGTCTCACATCTCGCTGCGATTGAAGTAAGAAATAAAAAAACATGGTTGATCCCTCCGTCATAGGAATCGGTATAACACGAAAGTGAAACGTGTCCTTGCAGAAGTACCGTAAAATGGGGTTACTTTGTGACTGCAGGGGTTACTTTGTGACTGCAGGGTTTACTTTGTGACACGCGCTCGGTTTTCTGTACTTTAAATCGTGCGCCCCGACCAGGCGCTGCCGAAAAACTATAAGCCACTCAACAAGCTCACCTGACATGCCGTGTCACCTAGCGGCAGCCGGCTGAAGTTCCCACGCTCCGGAGCCCCTCTAGACGCCGACACGTTCAATGGAGTTTTAGCGCGCATTGTTGAAGCACCGTAAACTTTGTGCGCTCGACCCGTCCGCACGAAAAAAAAAACAGCGAAAACAGTTATGTACATGTGATTGTTAATATGTAGGTTAAAATAAACTGCAATATAAATTTAATCAAGTCACCTATGTTGAAGTTTATAGAAAGGAAACTGAAATGTTGATACTTCACGGGGTAACTTTGTGACACGCCAACTGTCACAAAATTACGCACTATGTTTTTAATTTAAATTATATGTTATTTGGTTGAAAGAAGGAAGATGCTCAACATCCCAGCGGGGAAAAGCGTATCGGTTGCCGATGTAGAAGAAGCGAGGAAGACAGGAAAACCGACAACCGGAAAGAAGGGCAGCTCTTCCTCCGGTATCAGAGCTAGACGACCTAGGAAGAGGTCTTCTCTTGACAAAAGCCCAGAAGAAAACACTGACAGCGATTGTACATAACGCAAATAAACTTTTGATGGGGTAACATTATGCGAGCCCTTTCTTTCCCAATCATATTCAGCCAAAAACAACGTTGTCACAAAGTTGCCCCACACGACGGGGCAACTTTGTGACAGCTTTTAACCTGAATGTAGCCGTTTGTATTAAAAATGCGGATTTGTAGAACATACCATCGTGTGAGGGAATGTTTCAGCAACGTTATGCCACTATTCATTCACCTTTATGTTGATAATTGTTCAGCGACAGAATGAAAACGTACGAAATCTGTCACAAAGTAACCTCATTTTACGGTAGTCGAATGTTTACTGCACATTGATATAAGAAAGCTTGCGGAATGTCTATTGGTGTGCTGACAGTTATAGCACCCTTTAACGTGGATGCATCCACGTTGACGCTTGATGGTACATCTGTATCCCGACGACTAACGTGCATGATGAATGATTAAAGAAACCCTTGTGGTCATAGATGCTTGTGGTAGCTGTACGGTGAGAGCGGAGTCATTGAAAGCGGTGTGACAGCCAGAAGAGCGTCAATGATTGGGCGCCGAACTTGGGCTAAGGTCGCCTACTCGCGGCATGTTAGAGTTATTGAACAACGCTGCCCGACCAGAGGGAAACGCAACGCGCGTTGTTTTCCCCGTTGGTCGGCTGCGCTTTTCGCGGGGCGAGCTAGGAACATGGCTAGGGACGCGGAGTTACGGCCACGCGACGCACTCGCGCGTCGCACAGCTATTTTAAATGCGAATGCATTTCATAGTCGGGCTATGTCAGGCATCCGGCGTTGGCGTTGGCGTTGTCCGCGGAGGAGGAGCAGGAGGATAGGTTGAGGAGGTGTGCGCGCCGGCAGGTGTTAGATGTGAAGCATCTTATGGCGAAGCTTAATCCGGTGGTGGTGGTGTGCGGCGTGACCACCCTTACTGCGCATGCGCAAACCCTTTCAAAAAAAATAAAAATAAAAAAACCTCCTCTCTCCCTCCTCTAGGCATCCCTCCCCACGGCAACCACACCCTCACTGCGCATGCGCCTCCCCTCCTCTCTCCCCTGCTACGCTCCCCCCCTCTCTCCTCTAGGCATCCCTGCCCGCGCCGTCCACACTCCCACTGCGCATGCGCGTCCCACCTCTCTTCTCCTCTCCTACGATCCCCCCCTCTCTTCTCTAGGCATCTCTGCCCGCAGCGTTCACACTCCCACTGCGCATGCGCGCCCCCCCCTCTCTCTCTCTCCTCTCCTACGCTCCCCCCCTCTCCCTCTCTCGCCTCGCGACGCCGACACAGGCAGCGTCTGCTAGCGAGTTTCTTGGTTGAAAAAACCGACTGCTCGCGCTGCACAACCGTTCACTGGCCACCCCGTATATATGGCAATGAATCTTGACCTCCAAGGTGGTGCCGGTGGGAGGTTTCTCCTGTGCGTTGTTGAACAATAAAAATTCGCAGCGTGCGCGTTAACTAAAAGCGGACTGCGGCGGAGCTCGGCGGAGCTATATATGAAAAAAAAATTAAAAAAATAAATAAAAAAAATTAAAAAAACAAGAAAAAGAAAAAAAAAGGCTCTGCGCAGTGCTCCCGACCGGGCTGCAGAAATTAGGCGCCTTTTCCTTCTTCGAACCACAACCACCATATATAATTGGAGTGAAGCACGCGCGAAGTGCATTCGCATTTCCTCACGATTCCCTTCGGGGAGGTGGGGGGCATTTTTTTTGGTATGGACGGATGCTACGAGTGTGGATGCTAGGGGTAAGGTCGCCACCTGGCAGTGTGTTAATGCGTCGGCAAAATTGCACGTTTACTATTCGAAACACGCCCAATGGGACGGACGCGGAGAAACAACGCGTTGAAGAAACTAAGCGTGCATTTCACGGTCATAATGCATTACTTCTCTTAGCAAGATCACTGTGACAGGACAGTGGTAGATATAAAAGGCTTGTTTTTAAAGCCTGCGAAATATGGGACCGTGGCGCAGTGGATAGCGTGCCCGGTATCTCTTGTCGCGGACCTAGAGGTCGTAGGTTAGACTCCCGTTGACGGAACTTTTTTTCTTTGTCTTCTGATCATGTGTATTTTTTCGACGTCATTTCCGTGACGGAAATACGTCACTCAAATCTTGGTGGACCCCGGCATAAAACACTTTCTTGTTAAAGTAAAAATGCAAACACATTCCGCTTTTGTGTTATTATTTCTCTCAACTTTCATTCATCTACTTAACATATTACAGAAATTACACATGTCGCTTCGAATAATTCTCGCAGTGTCACGTGCTACTGCGAGCGATGTCAGAGCACCAATTTCTACGTAGAGGAACGACGTTAGAGCTCAGACGCAAGAGCATCCCTCGTTGTACGTCAACCCCTCCATCTTGGGTCGCGCGCCTGTAGGAAGGGCAAGCGGTGTTCATTTTGAATTTTCACATTTTTCCGCCACGCGTAACGCCCAGTTAATGCAAAACACTTGTTAATTCAAAATGCTCAGACCTGATGAGGGCCCTTCGTCGACAGAGTAGCCATTAACCCTACGCGATCAGACCCAGCCAATACGAGGCATCACTCCCTTGTGGTTTTTTAGCGGTCTAACTACCTGTTTCTCTGCATGCCGAAAATAAAGAGATCCACGACTGTGTCGATTCCACGGTGGACACTTTACTCACCATGATAGAGAATAAAAGGAGAGACTGTGTTACGAACCGTGCGACAAAAAGGACAATTGCGTGGCTATGCTGAACTGGTGGCGCCTTTGTGTCATCGTGAACAATAACATTTCTTGCTTTTCTGTCGTAAATACAGGTCGCGTACGTCTTTGTTTGAAATATTTTGAATTTATGTAAAAATGTATTTTGCCTATATTTACGATTTTGGAAGCCTAATACTGTGTTTTGCCTGCCTATTTTTGGCGCCTAAAACGTGCTTTTTAAGTGCCTAAAAATCCGGCCTCTACTGATAAGTGCTACGCGGCAGAGAGATATATAATATATATTTTAATGAAAAACTGGAGATGTTTGCCTGGCTTTTCGCCTGGCATGCTACTCCAGGGGCTGGGTGGTGATTATGATATTTACACTGAGAGACACATGGCACCACACACACACACACACACACACACACACACACACACACACACACACACACACACACACACACACACACACACACACACACACACACACACACACACACACACACGCACACACACACACGCACACACACGCACACACACACGCACACACGCACGCACGCACGCACACACACACACACACACACACACACACACACACACACACACACACACACACACACACACACACACACACACACGCGCGCGCGCGCGCGTAGAGTACACTATTTACAAAGTTTCATTCAGGCTCGTGGCCCGCAACAAAGTCAGCAGCGCTTTTGTGGCGCGTAACGCACTGGAGCTGGTTTGCCATGGGCCCAGAATATGTTTTAACTCCAAGTTCGAGTCCCGTTGGAGTTTTAAGGCCCCCTTTAGAGATTGTCTCTCTGGTTCTGCATTCACAGAGGACATGATTGAGATTTTCTGGGACGCGACATCGGGCACACAGTGGTGAGTCCGACAGTGCTGTATAGTATATATGTACGATAATGATCGGATCACTCTGGGCTACTTGCTTTTTTTTTTAGACCGATTCTGACAGATGTTCAGAGGTTAACAAAGCATTCGAGGCAATAGATGGGGATCAAAGAAAGCTGCCGAAAGACCTCATGACCTTGCTTTCAAGCTTGCTTCATAAAACCGTGATTCCGATAGAGTAGATGGACGTTCTGATGTCCAGACGTGAGGACCACTTTAACCCTAAGCCATATCTGGGCTACCTGTTTGAGACGCATGTTGACAGCATGAAGTCTGAGAAGACCGACTGGTTCTCTCTCGCAGATGAAGCTGTGATGCGAGAAAGATGCATAAGGTTTATTACCACGCTAGTAGATCAAATTAGGCAGTGACTTCCCTTCATCACAGTTGTCCAGAAGACATCACTTTTGTCGGTCGAAAACACATTTTGCGTCATGAAGGAGCCATTGATTCCTCAACTGGAAACAATGCCAGGGCCCCCGGAAATCAATGGCAGCATTGAAAACCAGTGGAGCAAAATTGCCCGGCTGCACTGTGAAACATTGGAATTATGCTGCACCAACTAGCCCAACGCTCAACCTTAGTGAACATTTATAACTTTTAGCCTCATCTATGATGAGGTTGACATCAACCGTAGCACTGAAGCCTCTAGTATTCTAGTTACACTCTTTGGAAGACTTCTTTTATATGTTAGTTCAGCTCTCATAGTTTTGGGGATCCTTTAAGAATGATAAAGGTTTTTATCATACGAAATTTCACTGTTTCTTTTTAATAAAATAAGTCTTAGGCGGGAAATTTAGCGGATATGTTTTAGAATCTAGCGGAATCTGGCGGATTTCTTATTGCTTTCAGGCGGATTTCTCACGTCCATCGATGGCAACACTGCTGCTGTCCCGTTTCCTATTCGAAAGAACTTCTTGATGCGGACCGTGCGGAAGTGCGTCACAGTTCTGTGTGCTGACGTGATCGAGATCTGCGCACGCTAGGTGGTGATAGTTGCACCCGGCGGCTTGTCGTTTTTCGAGCTCTCTCAAACCGAAACTAAAACTGGTCGGTAATGAGGAGCCTGCAATTAAATATCTGTCGCGCGCTGAAGCAAACGAGGTGCCCTGTTATGACTAACAGGCCCCCCACTATTAATGAGAATTAACAGACAATGATGCCAAGGAAAGTATAGGGGGTGTTATTAGAAGTAATTGTAATGTAAATGTGAAGAAAGAAAAGTGGACGAAAAGATAACTTGTCACCCGCAGGGACCGAACCTCGGTCCCTGCCGGTGGCAACCCAGTGAAAACACATGATCCGCTGGACATCCGAAACAACTCCGAACATCCGTGGACATCAACGGACTTGCAGGGGATAGCAGTCGGACATCCAGTGCAAATTGAGTTAAATATGTCCCACAAAGGATATTCTAAGAATATCCTGTCTAGGACGTCTATAAAGAACGTATTGCATGAGTATTTTGTGTTCTCAATCTCCTTTGGTAATGTTGACAATGGCTGGGCGCCAATCGTGCATAAAATGAAACTATTCTAGTTACATATTTTTGCTTCACTCAGTCATCGAGTGAAGCAAAAACATGCTTGTAAAAAATAAATAATATAGCAATAATTAAAGAGTAATGAAATGATGTCGTATTTTCTGCATAAAAGTTACGAATTTATTCTAAATTTCACGTCCTAGAAACGGGAGAGATGTGTGCGTTAATGAACGACAGAAATTCCTCATCAGCTTTGTCTCTTTTTAAACCCCGCGCCATTTCAAAAGTTTTCAAAACCTGAAACAATGAAAAAAAGATTAACGTTAATTGCTTTAAGTCATTAAACATACTACTTTTTTGTCTTTAAATACAATATATGAATAAAGTTTGTTAAATTTTAGCATAATTATCCTATAGTTGTGTTGTTTCGCCTTTTATTCTAAGCAACACGCTAGACTTTTCGCGCGCCATTTGTACCGCTTTCATGGCCTGTGTAGGTACAGTGAAATCTCGGTGATACGATCACAGGTCATACGAATTTCGGGGTGATACGAATTTTTCTTTGGTCCCGGCCAAGGCCCATTGGCCTGCAACGTAATGAAGTACGGTTGTTGCGAACCGATTTTCAGCCCGCGACGTTTGATACGAACGTACCCTACCGCCCATGTACGAATAGGTGCTGTCGGCGCTGTCGCGGAAGATGCGCCAAGTGTGCGAGCGCGGCAACGCAAGCGCGGGCACGCGCGCCGCCAAATCGTCATAATCATGGTGTAAGAAAAATAGTTTTCTTACGGTCAGAATAAACCTTCAGAGACGCGTCACGGTCTCCGAAATTATGTGCGCCAATCATTGAGGCTCTAGTTTGCCTCCGTGTGCCTTCGCGTTTAGATCACAGAGGGAATTGGTGCCATGCTTTTGTTCTAACGCGTCGACGAGGGCTGCTGTCTTTGTACTGTGCTTACACGTGCCTGCTTCGTGCATCAGACATCTTATGAAAGGTGGACGAGGAGCGAAAGAAGGCCAGGACAGTCTTGGCAAAGGAGTCAGGCCTCACAACCCGAACACCTCCACGATAACGAAGTCATAACATAGGACCGTGGTTCCGAAATTTCGCGGCCTTGGTCTATCGCGTGAAAGCGCTTCTTCTGTTACTTTTGCCGCAGTACTCCGTTTTCATGCGAAAAAGCTTACTAAAATTTGGAAGGAGCTACTGCTGTCGCGGGTCACAACGCACCTGGTTCATTAAACACGCGCGTACGGGCCGTACATTTACGATTGCTGGTTTGATTGCCGACATCTAAAAACCTAACTGACCAATCATTCTGAGTTCTTCCTGACTTTGCTGCGGCCCTGAAAAACATGAAATGAAAATGTACGCCAGCTTCCTTTTGTCGCATGCTAATTTTCCATGCTTTCTGGTGATACGAATTTCGGATGATACGAATATTTCTTCTGGTCCCCTGAGATTCGTATCACCGAGGTTTCACTCTATTCTGTGGCCGGAGCTCGGTTTGTCGACGACTGTTCAGCGGCGCTATGGACCTCGAGAGTTGTGCAAGCTCGGAGAGCTGCAATAGAGCTAAGTTCATAGTCTTCGAACTTGCTGTAGAGCATTTTCGATGCGCAAAAATGGGATATTTGCAGGTGTTTCGTCGGCCCGTTCGTTTCGGCGCCATGTTAGAGAAGGGATATTTTAATTGTTTAACCGCGACATTGATATCTGCTGTAATCTCGAGGGGCGCTCGGAAGCGTACGCTACGACGCATTTTGCAAACTCCGCGGCAAACTCGCACGATGACGACGTCGACATTGCAGCAAGGTACCCCATTGCAGCAAGTCACCCCATTGCAGCAAGCTTCCACCGAAACATCAAAACAAACCATCGATAAGAAGATTAACGACAACATACGGCCGCTGCCTCGCTTTCCGCGTGAGATGTGACTGTAGAGAAGGTAGCCTACATCTTACGTTCCTTGAAGTATGCACGGATAACAAGCATGAAGAGCAAATTGCAACCGAAGCGAGGATCGGGGGTGCTGCCATGTTACGGAAATCGTCACGCTCTTTTCTGGGCAACAAGCGCTTTTTTCTGGTTTTCCAAAAACCTGCGACAAGCGACGGCGACGGATGGCCCTTCGCGATTGCAAATCCTGTCGCTCGTCGCTGGAAAATCGCGTGCATGTGGTTAAGCCTTAAGGTTTCGTATTTGCAGGAAGAGACCGTAGGTTGGCGCGGGCGGTTTTATAACCTTCGCTCGCTGTGTGCCGTGAGCCGCGATGCCTCTACACTCGCATCATTCGTGAATTCCGCTGTGGCGCACGGATAATTCAAATAGAGAGGCAACGTGCCGCGCACAGATAGAAAGAAAACCAAACCGTGCGTGGCCGCGGGCGGAGGGGTTGGGGGGGGGGGGGGGGGGGGGAAGCGACCCGAAGGGGGGGTAGGCATAATAAAAAAAAAAAAACAGAGATCAACGGGTGAGGATGCGCTGCGCATCGGTTCGCGCGACTGCAGCGGATGAAAGCAGGGGGGTGCGTTTATTACGCGGGAGAAAAAAAATCCCAATTTTGACGACTAAAGTTGGGGGTGCGTTTATTATGCGAGTGCGTTCATTACGCGAGTAAATACGGTATGTTCTTGAGTTTTACTTGGGGAAAACCCTTATGAATTATGGACCATAGTGGAGGTCTCTGTGTTATAAATTTTGACTCCCTGGGGTAGTTTGATATGCTATACAACGCAATTACACAGGCGTAATGGTCTTATGCCTGTCCGCCGTGATGGTGTAGCGGTTACGGTACTTGGCTGCTGACCCGAAGGTCGCGGGTGCGGTCCTGGCCGCGGTAGTCGCATTTCGATGGAGAGAAATGCTAGAGGCCTGTGTACTGTGCGATGTCAGTGCAGGTTAAAAAAGACCAAGTGGTCAAAATTTTCCAGAGCCTTCATTACGACGTGCCTCCATCAAAATGTGGCTTCCACAGCTGTAATTTGATCCCGCTATCTCGTGCTCAGTGGCAGAACACCTTAGCTGTCCGAGCCAATGCGCACCGTGTTGGAATATGTTGTTGTGTAGAGAACTTGGCTTTCTGCATGTTTAAGAGTGACAGCCAGCTTGCATTTTGTTGTTTTCAGTTACTTTCAACAATTTTTACTTTCTCTGACGACCTTTCTGTGTATGGCGTGTGTATAGCTATAAAATATCACTTTATGGTAGGCTTTCTTTGTTGTCTCTCATGAGTCTGCTTAAAGGTAACCTCTTCATTTAACTGGTCACCTGCAAGGTAACAAGAGGACATGGAGGCATCTATTGAAGAACTCATTGATTCCCAAAGTTTATTGAATCTTATTTGAAGCTTTCAGTGTTTGCATATTTTTAAAAATTTATTGAGCTATTTTCCTGTCCAAACTAAATCCTAGTCAAGCCCATGAAAAGGCTTTTTGACCCCAGCCCAATGTTGTAATCAATAAATTTTTAAACTTTCAATGTCATGACCCAATTGATTAGGACACTCGATCGTAAAGGCGTGTCATGTACTGTGTGAATAAATATTGCACAGGTTCCTTTTTTTTTGTTGTTGTTGTTATTGTATCTGCTGTACTTGCCGATACGTATTTCTTCTATGTGCAATTTTCAATTTCACTTTATATGTATATGACTTTTTTTTTTGTACTGCATAGTCTCATACATATGCTTTCACTTTTTGCAACACGAAGAGGCCTGCAGCTGACATATCTATGCTATCAAGTTTCATGTACAATGCCGTCTTCTTTTAGAGATTTTTTTCTTGCAGCCAGCTAATTCTTGTTAATGTTTAGAGTTTTGTTTTGGAAGATAAGAAGGAAAGAAGCACCTGCTATTTATGTCTGTGGCCCCACCTTTTATTTGTGTTGCCATGACTGGACATCAGTGACCAGAGTGCCTGCTGTGTATCTATTGATAGCACCTCAACCCACTGAGAGCCTGTTTCATCAAGTCTGTTAGTGTGAAACAAATTTATTTTGAAGCTCCTGTGACAGGTGCTTTCTTAGTAGACCATTTTGAGAGCAGCCTGTCAGTGTACTTATGCATTGTGGTCTCTACAGTCAGCAACATTGAATATTACACTTTGGTTGGTTATGTATTCAGCTACTTACGTACGTTACCTTCACTATTCAAACTTTGTATTACTTTGCTATTTCTTACCTACAACTTAATGTTTGCTGTTGCTAGCAAACGCAAGTAATGTAACAAGAACAAGTTAGCTTTTTAAGATTACTGGAAGTAGCACCTTTGGTGTCATACACGTGAGAATCATCGATGTCAAAACACCTGAGTTGCCCTTGAGAATGAGATGTTATTCAGTGCCGATTTGATTTTTAGGAATGTTTTGTGCAGGTAGAATATGAAAGCCTTATGGCACACGTACGTCTTGCTCTTAATTGTATTTTTTTTTTACAGCGAAAGCTGTTATGAGATCACAGTAAGGGCCGATTCGGGCGCCGTAGTTGTCCGCCACCGGTGTCTGTAACCGCTATCGCATGAAAAAAAAAAAACGAAATAAAAAATACCCATGATAGAATAGGATTTGAACCCGGGAGCTCTGCGTGGCAGCCCGGTGCCCTACCACAGAGCTACGCCCGTGCTTTTTTTTTTATTTATTGCCTGGCTTGGACAATGTACAGGGCAATCATTGCACACTCACAGAATACAAAGGATAGAATACAGATACAGAATACAAAGGAACAAGCATTGCCATCAGTCCCATTTGGACTGATGTTGTCCGCTTAAAAATACTTAAGGGTTGCCAGAGGTTCAAACCTTGACAACCATTCTGGCACGATCTCCTGTATTTTACTACACTCAATGAATGCACACATGCTTTTCCTGAAATAAATTACTGCTGGCTTAGCATCCGGGTCGAAGTGGTATCCGGCCATTTGCGCACGCCATATACAGTGGAGACCGGTCAACATGACTACATCAAATGGGACCCCATCATCATTCCTTACTGCGAGATACCTTATCCCGTGTGGATCCAATGGAAAATCTTTCTTTAGTGTCCTTTGCAAAATGTCCCAAAAATGTACCCCTTCCCAACAGTGCAAAAAAACATGGTCTGGCATTCTGGCTTCTTACATATCAAGCAGTGTGACCCCCATGGTGTAAAAAGGCCCCGTTCTTCTGTGAATGTCTTTACTGATAGTGTTCCTGTGTGTAATTTAAAGAAAAAAGTTTTCACCCCTGTAGGTACCTGCATCTTTTTCACCCGCTTCAGTACATTCTGTCCCGGTCTTCCACTGTATATGGCCCTGTACAATGGTACTGGCAAAACCATATCACATAAATCTCTGTACAATTCTTTTCTTCTAACACTTGATAGATAATCCAAAGAAAAACGAACAGATAAAAAACGTACACTGTCTAGAGCTACGCCCGTGCTCGAAACTCCGTTGCAAACATACTGTACACAGGCTTTATGTTGGGGAAGGAATCGTATGAATAAATGTTGTAGATCGTTTTAGAAGAGCAAAATCGCGACCAGGCGTCGCAAAAAGCGATTTGCGTAACGAGTGAATCGTTGAAAGCCTCCAACCCGTTGCAAAACTGTTCACTTGGGATTCTTCATCGTCAGCCACCGTATCAACAATGTGCACATAACACCCTACAGATGTGTAGCGGGTACCTCGCTTCACCACAGAAGAACGAATAATGGCATAGTGGGTGTTTCCATAATTCACAAAAACGATAAATCATGCTGCAGTAGGTGCCATGCAAATGTACTTGAAGTAATTTCCCCAAGAGTTTAAAACTGATCCAGAAATCCGCTCTTCCAGCTTTCGCTGCGACTGTGCTGCGCGTTTCGCTCAGGCCTGGCGCTTTTTAATCTGAGGAAATGCTATTATTTTTTCCAAGTTCTTTTTTGCTCTAATGAGATGTGCAGTGGCTAGTCAGTGTGCAATTTACATTTTTGAAAGTTTTGTGCTGGTAGAATGAAAGCCTCCATATGGCACATACGTCTTGCTCTTGTATCTTTTATATTAATCTGAGGAAAATCCATTATTTTTTTCAATCATTTCTTGCTTCAATGGGCAAGATGTGAAATATGTCCAGTCACAGTGTGCAATATATGTGTTCTTTCCAACAACTTTGGTCTTAAATAAAAAGGTTTGTGTTTGCAATACACTTGGCTCAGAGTTTCTCTTGCACAAGTGGACATTTAGGTATTATAATGTTGCCATCTGTCGAATTTCATTTAATTGCTAAAATTTCAGCAGTTTGAAGCATGCGTAGTTTTTCTTTGCTTTCAGGTGCTAATTGAATTGAGCGCATGCTTCGATCATGTCAGAAATGCACCTCGGTACAAAAATCTGGGCCTGTACTTAGTCCAGGGTGTGTTCAGATAAGAACGTCGGTGCATGTCCGCCGACCCCCTTTAATTTCGTCGAAAAAAATATATTTTGTTTTCCGAGTCCCCAGGACCACAAAACCACTTTTGGTTTCGCGAGAAAAAATTTCACCTTCTTTAAAAAAATTCACAAGTCTCCACTGAGCCTCCACCGCGTCTTTCGAATTTCGCGAAAATGGGATTTCGATGAGACGCTACAAAAACACTATTGTAGTTGTAGGTCCTGAAAAATTGTCTCCACATACTACGGATAGCTTGTGTCGAGAAAAAATTATTACTTTGCAGTTCTGATGTTGTTCTATTAAGAAAAAAAATCGCGAAATCGGCACAAAGCTCAGTAATGCTGACATTTCAGATTTTTTTTCCTCCGCAAGTATAAACGCCAGACTTCCCAAAGTTTTTAAAAACATTGCCATATGTTTGGTGAACAAGTGCGCTGAACGAAATACCTGCGAGTGGCTTCAAACGTTAACCAGAAATGTTCAAATGAGGACATGTCTCTCAAAATGCAATATTTTGAAGATCATTTAAAAAAAAAACACCATCTTCGATTTTCTTTAAACTCTCCAAAAGTAAAGCCAAGCACGTGTTCTAACTTAATCTGTAAAAACATGTTGCATTATTTTTGTGAGGTCGGAACTACGAAGCACGAAAAGTGGCCAAATTGACGTATAGTGAGTAACCACAACATTGAGCGAGCATGGAGCAATAGTTGCCATTATCGTTATTTTTAGGTCGCGAATGTCTTCTGGGGATTGACGGATTGTCAGGAATAAAACAGGAACAGTTGGTTTTGAAAAGGAAATCATTACCTACATTTTTTTACGCAAATCACATAAACTTCTACACGGGTCCCAGCCACTGAGCATGCCGCGATAATGAGTCGCACTCTTCGCAGGAATCGCTTTCAAAATTTTTCGCGCATGTGAGCCTGCGTACGCCTCATAAAGGAGGTGGCTGGAGAGGATCCAGCGCTGGATATTTATCGCTTTCCATGGCACGTCGGTAATGTGATAACGCAGACGGTGCGTGTCGGCACAAGCGGCGCTTCTGCAGCACGACTGCGCTCACCCGCTCACTAAAAGAAAGAAAGAACATAAACAAGAAACAGCTGAATTCGCTTAAGAAAGGTCGAAGTAATAAGAGAACGTTGGTTTTCACTTCCGTTCATCGTCAACAACCCGGCAGTCCTCTGCTGGTCAACGAACGTGAATACGCGTGCGCGTATTACACTCCCCTGATATTGATGGCCACGTTGTGGAGCTCAAAGCGAGCGTTTTGCGCTGACTACCGAAAGAGGCATACGAAGAAGATTGCCTACAAGCGGAACTTTCGATGTGTGACAGATTTGAATGTCGCCTTACTAAGGAAGCGCATGCCAGAAAAAGCCTCATCCATCAGAGAAACCGACATTTTGTGCCAGAGCTGTTTCAACCGCTTGAAACAGATCGCCGTAGAGTCTCCATATGCATCTCAGTTTCACGCAAATTTTGTTCCCGAACAAATTGCTGTCGAAGAGCTAAACGTACTCGTTAAGACAACCGACGTGACAACCCTGAAAATTCCGGCGAAAGTGAAAGCACATTGCCGAGCGTCTTACGCCAAGCGTAAGAAAGCGGAGATCGAGGGCGCTATCTCCAGGACAATTTCTGCTGTCCTTACAGTAGCGTACGGCACTACAGAGCAACCTGGTCCTTCAGCAGAAACCTGCAACACGTGTCGCGAGTGGCTGCGCAACCTAAAGCACACATTCGATACCTGCGAATCATACTATGAACGCTGCCGCCTCCTGACATTGCTCCCTGTGAACCTCTCTCATCAAGAAATTCAAGAAATGATTCCATCCGCAACTCGGCAGATTCCATCCGCAACTCGGCACCTCATTCGGAAATCCAGAAAATACAGACACCCAGGTGTGGTCAAATCCGAACCTACACCAGATCGAAGCTGAAGCCAGAAAACATACAGGCAACAAGGAAATACTATACTGACGATGAGCTCAACTCCACCCAGCAAAGCCCAAACAAGAAAGATTTCATTGCAATTAGTTCTAAAGGACAAATAGAGTACGTTTCAAAACGGCTAATGACCAGGTCCATTCGGGAAACATTTCGTCTACAGCGGCTCACCCTGACACAGGGATCGAGCTCACGAAGTTCTCCTCCTTGAAGCCGAAATGGGTTGTGTGCACAAGGTTGCTTCACCAGGAGCAAGATACGCACAAGTGCTTCAGTGACGTTTGTGACTGTCTAACTTGTCTGACTATGACGTGTGACTATGACTGCCTGCATAGGCGTGCGCACGAGGGGGGGGCAGAGGGGGCGGCTGCCCCCCCCTAGTCACCTAAGAGAGGGGGGGCGCAAAGTCTGCCCCATACATTGACTTAATAGGGAGGGGGGGCGCAGCGATGAACCTTCGCTCCCCCCCCCCTGCCCCCCCCTGAAGGGGAACCCTGCGCACGCCTATGACTGCCTGTGTATACAATAGGGGTAAATAAACAGTTCCTTCCGAGAGCTCGACTTGACTACATTTCTAGAAATCTTGCGGTTAGTCCTTACGCCAGGACCAAAACTGCGACGCGTGCACGCACGCAAATGAACAAATTTGCACTTTAAGGCAACTCTTTGCTTTTATCTGTCAAGCTGTTGTCCCTCGAGCACAACAGATGACATTCAGGACCTAAAAATAACGATAATGGCAACTATTGTTCCATGCTCGCTCAATGTTATACGTCAATTTGGCCACTTTTCGTGCTTCGTAGTTCCGACCTCACAAAAATAATGCAACATGTTTTTACAGATTAAGTTAGAACACGTGCTCGGCTTTAATTCTGGAGAGTTTAAAGAAAATCGAAGATGGTGTTTTTTTTTCAATGATCTTCAAAATATTGCATTTTGAGAGACATGTCCTCAGTTGAACATTTCTGGTTAACGTTTGAAGCCACTCGCAGGTATTTCGTTCAGCGCACGTGTTCACCAAACATATGGCAATGTTTTTACAAACTTTGGGAAGTCTGGCGTCTATACTTGCGGAGTAACAAAATTCTGAAATGTGAGCATTACTGAGCTTTGTGCCGATTTCGCGATTTTTTTTCTTAACAGAACAACATCAAAACTGCAAAGTAATAATTTTTTCTCAACACAAGCTATCCGTAGTATGCGGAGAAAATTTTTCGAACCTGCAGCTACAATAGTGTTTTTGTAGCGTCTCATCGAAATCCCATTTTCGCGAAATTCGAAAGAGGCGGTGGCGGCTCAGTGGAGACTTGTGAATTTTTTTAAAGAAGGTGAATTTTTTTCTCGCGAAACCAAAAGTGGTTTTGGAGTCCTGGGGACTCGGAAAACAAAATATATTTTTTTCGGCGAAATTAAAGGGGGTCGCCGGACATGCACCGACGTTCTTATCTGAACACACCCTCCAAAATGTGCAATTCTAGCAATTTCAGTGCTTAATACCACTTTTAGAGTGTAATCTCCAGGTCACGTACGCAGTGTGTCCCACGGGACTTGCTAGGGATAACCGTCGGATCAGGAAAGAGCGGCCAAACTGACTTGCAAGGGATGACCGCCGGTGTTGTTTCGGAAATGCACTGGATATCCGAAATCCTGTCGGGGTTGTGCTAAGGACATCCATAGAATATCATTTTTGTCAATGGGAAGTTATCTTTTTGTCCGTGGGCAACGCCAGAGGTAAAAGTAAATAAAATCTAGGGAATTTACAATCGTTGTTGATGCTATTTCTGCTGGTGAATCTGTCTATGCAGTTTCAGTGTACTACCAGCTTTACATTGTGGTACCGGGGTAAATGCACATAAAAGGGAGAAAGGTATTGTTAAGTGGCTACTCATTATTTTGCGCCCAGCACCGCCCCCCCCCCCCCCCTCCAGTACTCTGGCAACATGTTGTGTTGGGCACCGTCGCGGAATCGTGTGCTAGCGTCTCCATATGGAAAGGCTGAACCGTTCACGTTGGCAGAGCTTTCGAACCGAGAAAATACGGCCTTTTCTTTCGTCATCCAGCGCCGAACGGTCAGTGAAGCTCACTGTACTCCCACAAATCGACGAGAACGCAATATCGGAGCTCTGCACGCTTCAAAACTAACCCGGACGGCAGGTGCACGAGGCGCATCGCTTCGCAAAGCAGAACAGTTCTTCTCTAGTGGCGTGTGCTTCCGATCTGAGGTAGGAGTTCAAGAAAAGTGTACACTGAAGAGGAGATGCGGCTCTTAAACTTCTCAGATGACCTTCTGCAGCAAAACATCTCCACTGTATTTCTCACTGCGATTATAATAACACGCTTCATACAACCAAACCACTTTCTTTCTGCGCGACCTGTGCTGCATTCCTCGACTCATTTCTTTAGCCACAGGTATCTCTACACCCTTCGCAATCCGCCTCGTGCGCTGCTGCTTTGAGCTGTACAGGTGGCGCCACCAACGGCGAACGGTGGCGAAACACGGCCGACGCGCCAACGCGCGGCTCATAGGCGCCTTCGCAAAGCGCCTGCTACTAACCGTTTCTTATTTTTATTCAATTTACATTCTGGTTTGATATTTGCACTGCCGACGCACCTCCACTAGACAGCCGTGACGTTTGTTCCGTCGATTGTTCTATTTTATTTGTTTGAAAATGACAGGCCCGTTTATTATTACTGTACACGTGCGTGATGCAATATATCCGTTTCTAACGTGCATGCGTTGAAGTTGTTCGCGTGATCTGCTAACACAAACGAAATAAAAAACTGTTGCAACATAAAACAGACTTCTTGTTTTATTGAACACTCTAAACAGCACAACAACAATGTACATCGCGGTTGTATGCATGCTTAGGAAACGCATAAAAAGACACACGTTTTCATCTTTGTACAGCACTTAACTATACGGCCAAAAGAAAAAAAAACGGTTAGCTAACTTGACGTTGTAACAGCTAGGCGCCACACAGCTGCATAATAATGTGTGAAAGTACTATAGTAAATGACCCACAATCATTCGGACTGTTTTTTTTTATTATTATTTCACAGACCGTACAAAAAATTGAGGAACTTCGAACTGCATTACAACCACATATTTTAATCACTTTCACCGTCGAAGCCACGATCCTCTATCACATGTGCTTTAAATTACGCAGAAGATTACTCAGGTTTATATAGGAAATGCGCACGCCCGGCATTACTCAGATTTATATAGGAAATGCGTACGCGTGTAGCTAGATTCTCGTATGCTAGATTATCTTTTGGTACGTGAAACTCCACATAAAATGCGATTCTAGAAGTAATGTTCATGGACTAGCGAGCATAAAGAACGACGACTACTCACAGCCTCACTTACCTTTGTAAAAACTGTATTCCAACTGCAATTCAATATTAACCGACGCAACAGAACAACCCACTTGCTACCACACAGTGCTATGAAGCAGACGCGCGAAGCCAGGCGTGGTGTTTCAACCACGGTGGTGGTTTCAACTGTAGCACAATCGTGCGCGTACAGTAACGTCGTAAAGGTTGCCGTCATATCAGCGGTTCCCACGATGTAGCACCTGTTCCCCTTCTCGGGTCATCAAACCGCTGCTACGCCGAAAACTACACTCATAATTGACTGTCAAAGAAAAACGCCGTCTCGTAGGAGGCCATCTTGTACAGCCAACGAACAAAAGTGCGCGACTGAAGGATCTGAAGCATTTCCGTTGATGCGATGGCAGCTGAGAGAAGTCAGGGCTGACCGTCCGACGTGTGGCCACCACCATTACACAATTTTAACTTCGCAACATCCAAGAAAGACACGACGGAAGCGACGAGCCGACGAGCCCACCCGGTCATGTTCGGTGCGCTGGTGACCGCACAGCGCGCGCTCCCACGGCAACCGAAAGAAATAAAAAAAAGGGGGGAGAGAGGAGTTGACTTGAAGGAAACGAAGGCGGTGGAAGCGAGGAGGCGTCTAGTCGTCGGTGTGAAATATTTTCGAGAGATGGCGCTCGTTTGTTTTTGCACAACGGATGCGCAAACTTCATTCAAAATGCATGGGATCCTATGGCGGTTTGCATGAGGGTGCGACCGCGTTTGCCGAGCGGTGGCGCCACCATACCGGTGCACGAGGCGGA
>JALIZH010026899.1:0-25535 GCA_030522465.1 Rhipicephalus appendiculatus
CAGTGCCCGGATTGCGGGGAGGCATTTAGCACTCTAGCACATATGCTCTGGCATAGTCCTGCTTTACGGCACACGTCACACACCAGCGAACAGGACTGGGAAGACGCCATCGCAAGTGCTGCACTCGATATCCAGTCAACGGCCGTCCAGAGGGCCCGTGAAAGAGCGGAGAAGCATGGCCTCCCCGATTCGGACATGGGAGCAGCCAGCGGCGAGCCGAGGGCCGCAGCGGGTCCTTCCCGGCTAGTCCCTCGGGACTTCATTAAAGTTGTCTGTCTGTCTGTCTGTCTGTCTGTCTGTCTGTCTGTCTGTCTGGTATACGCCCCTGATGACAGTCATGTTTTTGCTTCATTGTGATCGATTGTACATTCTGCAGGTGATTGTGTATTTATTTTTTACCAACCCGTATATACATATTACACCCGCCTCGGTGGTTCAGTAGTTATGATGCTCTACTGCTGACTCGAAGGTCACGGGACCAAATCCCAGCCGCGGCCCGCATTCTAATGGAGAGAAAATGCTAGAGGCCCGTGTACTTACGTTGAGGTACATGTTAAAGAACCCCACTACGGCGTTTGCTATGATCATATAGTATTTTTCGGACGTAAAACCCCAATCTCGCGCACGCGCGCGCGCCCTTATACGCCACACACTCACACTCACACTCACACTCACACTCACACTCACACACACACTCACACTCACACACACACACACACACACACACACACACACACACACACACACACACACACTCTGCAGCGATGCATTGGAACCTATACTCTATCTCACCAATACCTTGCAGCACTGCCGAAGCTACGGGGCGTACACATGCAGTATCCTTTCGCAGCACATAATATAGTTACGGGCTTAACTGTTTCATTTTCAACGAGGTACAAGGGCTATAGCTGTGCTTCTCGCATGACGCGTTACAGCGATACGTGGCACGTTAGGCCCTTCGCGCATGCACTTCGCAATTTCTGAAATAATGCAGAGATTACCGGCTGGTAGCCGTAATAACCACCCTAACCGCGATGACGTACAGAAACATGGCAGCCCCCATACACCCCATACCATCCGCTTCCATCTGAATTCGTGCTTCTGACTGGCTATCTGCCCGGAGAGCAAGAAATAAGTGGTATAATCTGCCATCGCTTATACTTCTGTCACACGGCCACCACCGAACTCCATTTCACTCCGTTCGGCATTTAGCTCCCTGATGGAGCATTACAAGAATGGAGTTGTGGCCGTGCTACACGGCTCAGCGCAAGCTTTCGACGGGAGCCGCATGGGGCAGAAACGGCGCTGCGGTGCATGTCGAAACGTCCCATTTTTTCACGTGTGTAGTAACCTTTAAAGCAACGTAGACGTGTTGTTATTTGTGTGTGGCATGTAATCTAATAAAATTCCCCGCAGGGGCGTCTGCGCAAGCAGGCGTTTGGTGTGTGGCGACACCACGGACCCGAGCTAACGGGGGGGGTTCCGACCTCCTCCCCACGCTTAGCCGTGCGTGGCATAGCCGTGTCCGGGGGAAAAGGGGATCCTGGGGGTTGAGCCGACGCCGGGTGATTGGACCTTTAAGGCCCCCCGGCAGGGGAGGGGCAACACACCCCTTTGGCCCCGGCTTCACGTAGACGGCACCCTGGGCTGACCCACCCAGGGGAAATCGGCAGTCGCCTTTTCCTATCTCTCTCCTCCCACATCTTCGTCTTTCTCTCACACTTTTTATCTTTCCTGTCCTCTCCTCACTTCTGTTTACTTCCAATTTTCATGGCGGCAAGGGGCTTAACCTTGTGTAGGTATCCCACCTTGGATAATTACATTGGGTTATAGTGACAGCGTACGGCTGACGTCGGGAGGGCTTGTTTAACAAGTCCAGCCGCGTCCCCTTGTTGGGCTCCGTGGTGGGTGGTCGCCGCTGTTACCGAACGCGTTCATATTTTTATGGTTTCACAAGCATCCGCCGTCCTTGATCGGTCTCGTAAGAGAGGCCGCACCGAAGCAAGTTTTCATTTCTCGACAGAAACTAAAGTTACTTTCCCGAAGTACCACATTATCCATAGTGAAAGCACACCTCTAAGAAAACTATCCCCATTTTTGGTGGCCAAGTGCCTAAAAGAAAAAATCGGACCCACATACAAAGCATCCAAAATGTCAAGCGGTGACCTCCTCCTGGAGCTAACCGAAAAAGACCAAGTGCCTAAGCTATCCCAAATAACCAGCATTGGAGAAACAGTTGTCACCATTTCAGTCCATCGATCTCTAAACACCAGCAGGGGAGTAATCTCCGAGGAAGACTTCTTAGGCCTTAGTGACGAAGAGCTCCTCGAAGGTTTCCAAGACCAAAATGTAATAAAAGTCCAAAGAATAGTAATCCGCCGCAATGATCAGGAAGTGCCCACCAAACACGTAATACTAACCTTTGGAACAAGTGAAATGCCCACCTTTCTCGAGGCTGGGTACTTAAAAATGCGCCCACCTCCCCCGAAGGGAATCGTGAGGAAATGCGAATGCATTTCGCGCGCGCTTCACTCCATTTATATATGGTGGTTGTGGTTCGAAGAAGGAAAAGGCGCCTGATTTCTGCAGCCCGGTCGGGAGCAAGGCGCAGCGCCCTTTTTTTTTGCTTTTTTGTTGTTTTTTTAATTGTTTTTATTTATTTTTTTAAATTTTTTTTTTCATGTATAGCTCCGCCGAGCTCCGCCGCAGTCCGCTTTTAGTTCACCCGCACGCTGCGAATTTTTTATTGTTCAACAACGCACAGGAGAAATCTCCCACCGGCACCACCTTGGAGGTCAAGATTCATTGCCATATATACGGGGTGGCCAGTGAACGGTTGTGCAGCGCGAGCAGTCGGTTTTTTCAGCAAGAAACTCGCTAGCAGACGCTGCCTGTGTCGGCGTCGCGAGGCGAGAGAGGGAGAGGGGGGAGCGTAGGAGAGGAGAGAGAGAGGGGGGGCGCGCATGCGCAGTGGGAAGTGTGGACGCTGCGGGCAGAGATGCCTAGAGAAGAGAGGGGGGGAGCGTAGGAGAGGAGAAGAGAGGTGGGACGCGCATGCGCAGTGGGGAGTGTGGACGGCGCGGGCAGGGATGCCTAGAGGAGAGAGGGGGGAGCGTAGCAGGGGAGAGAGGGAGGGGGAGGCGCATGCGCAGTGAGGGTGTGGTTGCCGCGGGGAGGGATGCCTAGAGGAGAGAGAGGGAAAGAGGAGGTTTTTTATTTTTTATTTTTTTTGAAAGGGTTTGCGCATGCGCAGTAAGGGTGGTCACCTCCTCAACCTGTCCTCCTCCTCCTCCTCCTCCGCGGACAACGCCAACGCCAACGCTGGACGCCTGACATAGCCCGACTATGAAATGCATTCGCATTTAAAATCAATGTCAGACCCTACATCCCCCAACCCCAGACGCTGTTTCAAATGTCAAAGATTCGGTCACGCCTCGCACTCATGCAGAGGCAAAGAAACATGCGCAAAATGCAGCGCAAACGACCACAAATCCGAAAACTGCACATCCTCACCCCACTGTGTTAACTGTGACGGGGAACACCCAGCGTATTCCCGGTCATGTCCATGTTGGAAAAAAAGAAAAAGAAGTGATCGCTCTGACCGTCAAAGAAAAAATATCATTCAGCGAAGGGCGAAAACGGCTGTCGTACCTTTTCCGCAGAAGTTACGCCGATGTGACGCAGTCGGGGGCAGCGTCACAAAGGCCTCAGGAGTCCACCGCAACCACACGCAGTGGTCCCGTGGTGACTCCAACCGCCCCCTTAAAGGAAGCAGCGCCAGCTGCTCCATCCACATCAAAGGGCCCGCAGACTCCGGTCTCCCTGGGCCCTAAAATCAATCGAGTACCAAGGCCTGAGATTCGTTTCTCAGCGGCGCACTCTCGATCTGCCAGCGCCTCTGACAAGGCAATGGAGATCGACCACAAAAACCCCGGTGTCATCGACACCGAAGGACAAGCGCTCCCTCGAGCGCGCCAAAGAGGACAAGGACAAGGTCCCAGTAACCACAATAAGTAAGCGATAACCGTTATGGTTATCGCATTCCTCTCTATTTCTATTTCTTAGTATTGTCACCTATCATCTTTTAATTAAACCGATCAATCCCCAGAAGTACATTTGCTTAATTTTATTTCATCATGGCTTTTATCGCGCATTGGAACTGTAGAGGCTTAATTCATAACTTAGGTGACGTAAAGGAGATCATCAACAAGTTCTCACCGGTAGTTTTTTGCCTCCAAGAGACAAATCTTGGTGCAAAACACGACCATTTCCTAAAGGGCTTCACAGTTGCCCGAAAGGACCGCGAACATTGCAACCGTCTTTCGGGAGGAGTAGCCATAGTTGTGCAGGGCAGCATTCCTACGCGAGATGTCCAAATAAACACATCTTTCGAGGCCATAGCCGTCACCATTCTATCATACAAAACCATCACCATCTGCTCGCTATATATCCCACCTCACACCCTTTTTACCACTAAAGACCTAGAAAATCTAGTGGAACAGTTACCAAAACCATTTCTTTTAGTTGGGGATTTTAATGCGCATTCCACCCTTTGGGATAGCGACAAAACTGACCAAAGAGGGCAGAGCGTTGAAGATTTCATTTTATCAAACGATATCTGCCTTTTAAACTCGGGTGCTTTTACATATTTTTTCGCCAACATCACGCACTTTTAGTTGTTTTAGATCTCGCTCTCTGCTCACCATGTCTGTTCGCCGATTTTAAATGGGAAGTCCTGGAAAATTCATATGGTAGCGACCACCAACCCGCCATTATCAAACTCATGTCATCGTATCAAACACTGGCCACCAAGCCACGCCGGTGGAAATTGCAACTCTCGCAAACTGGCCGCTTTTTTACACATCACGCAAACCTTGAACATATTTTTTTACCCGAACATTCTGTTCAGGAACTCAACAAAAAGTTCACTGACGCTATCATTTCAGCGGCGGAAAAGGCGATACCGCAATCGTCTGGGATTGTACGAAAGAAATTAAATCCCTGGTGGACAACTGAGTGCACCGAAGCCAAAAAGCAACAAAACAAGGCCTGGGGAACCTTACGGAGGTACCCGACCTATAGCAACCTCATAAGTTTTAAACAGGTGAAAGCTAAAGCACGATATATCCGAAGGCAGGCAGAAAAGAGTTCTTGGCACAAATACATATCATCCATTAATAGTTCAGCCACATCTAAACATATCTGGGATCAGGTGAGGAAGTTCAGAGGAGAATACTCATCGTACACAATACCACTGCTTACAAGTCCAGACACAGAAACAACACTAGAAGACCAGGCCAACCTTTTAGGCGAACACTTTTACGATGTATCATGCTCAGCGAATTACACCAATGCATTCCTTAAATACAAAGAAAATGCTGAAAAACAAAAACTCCCCCCCACTTCTACCGCCTCAAATGAATGTTACAACCATCCTCTCACACTACACGAATTACACAGGGTACTTTCCGCCGGTAAAAAAACGGCAACAGGGCCCGACCGGGTACACTACACAATGTTGGCGCACTTATCACAAGCATCGGCGGAGGCTCTTCTCCAATTTTTCAACAAAATATGGGAATCCGGCATAATACCTGAAGATTGGAAAAACGCGATAGTCATACCTCTCTTAAAACCTGGTAAACCCCCCAACATCCCTGAGCAACTACAGGCCGATTGCATTAACAAGTTGTCTGGCAAAAACATACGAGAGCATTATAAACATAAGACTCACCTTCATTCTCACATCAACACAGCTTATAGACTCGCACCAGTGTGGATACAAAAAAGGCTGTTCCACCACTGACCATCTCGTTAGACTGGAACACGAAATACGAGATGCATTTCTACACAAACAGTACTGTCTCGCGGTTTTCTTCGACTTAGAGAAGGCGTATGACACGACGTGGCGATACGGGATTCTTAGAGACCTTGCAGACATGGGGATTCGTGGAAGAATGCTAAACTGCTTATGTGATTTCCTTTCTAATAGAACATTTCAAGTACGTCTCGGCACAGTACTCTCTCGAGTATTTGTCCAAGAAAATGGCGTGCCACAAGGTTGCATTTTGAGTACAACACTCTTCATAGTCAAAATGAACTCCATCAACAAGGTCATACCTCCCACAGTCATGCACTCCGTCTACGTTGACGATCTTCAGATCGCCTGTCAGGCCTCCAGCCTATCATCCTGTGAAAGGCAACTGCAAATAACAATCAATAAGCTTACAAAATGGGCTGACCAAAATGGTTTTCGTTTCTCGGCACAAAAAACTACCGCAGTTCTTTTCACGCAAAAACGTGGATTGTACCCTGACCCTGCTCTTAAGCTAAACAACATTGAAATTCCGGTGAAACAAGAATACAAATTCTTAGGAGTTACATTTGACCAAAAACTCAACTTCCTTTCCCATATAAACGCACTAAAAGTTAAGGGAAATAGAGCACTCAACCTTCTGAAAGTGTTATCTCATAAACACTGGGGTTCCGATCGACTCTGCCTGCTGCGAATCTATCGTTCCATCGGCCGCAGTATCTTGGACTATGGTTGTGTCGTCTACGGCTCGGCACGGCAGTCTTACATTCGGCGTCTTGACCCTGTGCACAATCTCGGCCTACGTCTATCCAGTGGTGCTTACCGAACATCGCCAGTGGAGAGCTTATATGTGGAATGCAACGAACCTCCCTTGAGTCACCGAAGAGCATTACTAACTCTGTCATACGTCTTAAGAATAAGGTCGTCACCTGAACACATCTGCTACGAAATTGCCACACAGTGTAACTCGCGCTTACACTACCTAAACAAACCCAACCTAATCAAACCACTTGTCCTGCGCTTCGAGGAACATTGCCACATTTATGCCATCCCTGAAGGAGCACTACACGTCGCTATTAAACCACCAAGACTGCCGCCATGGTTCGACCTGTCACAGCTTTGTGAGTTTTCACTAAGCCGTTTCAACAAAAAAAGCACCCCACCAGAACACATAATTCAAGAACTCTATACACTTCAGCACGAATATAGGGATTACGAAGAATTTTACACAGATGGCTCAAAAACAGAAAACCATGTGGGTATAGGGATCGCGACAGCGGAAAGTGCAGTTTCTGTGAGAGTACCTCGTAGCTTTTCCATTTTTTTCAGCTGAAGCTTATGCCTTGAGCGAAGCAGTTCGGAAAATCATCGCTGGCAAATACGAGAAAGCAATCATATACACCGACTCACTAAGTACACTAAAAGCTCTACATATAAAATCCGAATGTGAGCCATTACTGGGTGACATTTTAAACATGGTATATTTAAACAGCCAGGCAGTTTCCATCCGTTTCTGCTGGGTCCCAAGTCATGTTGGGATACCTGGAAACGAAAAAGCAGATAAGTATGCTTCATTGGCAGCCCAAAAAACAGTAGCCAATGTGAAAATTCCCCCTTAAAGACATCCAGAGAACAATTCGTCTAGCTCTACTAGCGAAATGGCAACAAAAAGTGGGACACATGCACGAATAACAAGCTCCACATGGTGAAGCCCATACTCGGTGAATGGAAGACCGACCGTCACGAACAACGGTTTATCGAAGTTATATTATGCCGACTTCGCATTGGACACACACACTTGACACACAACTTTTTACTCGCAAAGGAAGAACAGCCAATATGTGAAAAATGCCAAGAACCGCTGACACTTATACACATTATAATCACATGCCCGGATGTTGAAACACAGAGACAAAAATATTTCAGCATACTGTACAAACAACACATACCTTTACACCCTGCTCTACTGTTAGGAGATGAATCTTTAGTACCCCTGCCTGACGTGCTAAACTTTCTAAAAGAATGTGGTTTTTTAAATAAGCTTTAGAACTTCATCATCTCACCACCCTCTTCTTAACGCCTTGTGTCTGGCGCAGCATAGCCTCAGCTGCTTTTGCGCCATAAAACACCAAATTAATTAATTAAATTAATAAAATTAAAGCTAGAAAGTATGCGATATGTTATTGCAAGACATGTGTTCTCCAAGCACGGGGAAGTTGAAAGCAATGCTGGCAACACTGCGCTCTTGTTTTGGTGAGACACGTGTGACGTGTGTGGTGAGCGAACGTATAGGTAGAGTGTACTAGAAGTCCTTCTAGTACACTCTAGTATAGGTATGGTGGTATAGGTGCGCGTGTTTGGTTCACTGTAGTTGTGCGCTTTGAAATTGTGTGTGTTCGCGTCTCTAGGCTGGTTAAAATTTATAATTGAGCGTATTGAGACGATTTTGTTAGCTCGGTTTTCTTCGTAGCAGTCACTATCTGGGAACAAGAGTACTCCATCGAGCCCAAATGGTCGTTTCCGGACTCCATTCGCCAAACGCTCCATTTGACTTCCTCGGCGAAAATGTAGACCGTGTGACACGAACTCCATCTCCCTCGACGAAACGACGAACGAGATAAATGGAGTTCGGTGGTGGCCGTGTGACAGGGGTATTAGTCTCATCTAACGCTGATCACACAGCATCAGGTATCTTTTTTCGCTCTTATTTGTATCGCTCGTTTGTTTTGATGCTGCTAGGACTACCGAGGTGGTACCGAGCCGTAAAAGTGGTTTGATGTTAAATTAACAGATGTCGCCACAACATTAGCGTCGGTGATGCGTTGACGATGCGAAACACCCGGAATGTCTATATTGTTTTCTGTGCCAATAATTTGCTGTTCCAACCAAGAATGGTACGTGATTGCTGCTGAAAGCGCGTCGACCGTGCTGTCAAAATAGAACTCGGTGAAAACGCCAGTATGAATGCTGTTATAAAAAGAACCGCGTTCCTCACAAACGCCAGTACAAGTGGGTTTCTGAACATAAAGAAATGGTGAAGTGGCGTTCCCGCAGAGCTTTTTGCGTTTTGTATTAACTGCAAGGAGCAAGCATCGACAAGGTAGTCGAGCTGACGCCAAAGAGACGACGAGCAGACGCGATGCGCATGAACACGTCTTGAGGGGGCTTTCGCCTTTCCCATTGGCTAACAAGCCCCGCAGCTTCCACAGTGCTGCAAGGTACTTCTGAGATGGAGTATAGAAATGGGTTCCACTCTTGAGTCTTCTAGTGGGTCATCTGCAAAAAAGACGCCGCTCGCGCTGAGAGTTCGTGCCTGGCCGTGACTGTCGCCATTGCGCCGTATCTCTGAGTAGCGGCAAATAAACGCCTTAACAATATATATATATATATATATATATATATATATATATATATATATATATACCGGATTCTTTGAACGTAATTCACGCTGGACCCGATGTATTGTATGCAAGGAAGGGACGACGAAACTTTCATGAAAGCGTCTTTACTGAACGTGTTCGGTTGGTGGACTCTGACGAAGGCTGGTCCACCAGCCGAAAACGTTCAGTAAAGACGCTTTCATGAAAGTTTCGTCGTCCCTTCCTTGCATATATATATATATATATATATATATATATATTACAATTACTTCTAATAATGTCCCCTATGCTTTCCTTGGCATCATTGTCTGTTAGTTCTCATTAATAATGTGTTTAACAAAGTAAACGAGCCCTTAAATTCGCACTTCTTTCCTTTATATATATATATATATATATATATATATATATATATATATATATATATATATATATATATATATATATATATATATGTGCGTACGCTGAGTGCGTCCGCCGCGGTGGTATAGCGGTTAGGGTGCTCGGCTGCTGACCCGAAGGTCGCGGGTTCGATCCCGGCCGCGGCGGTCGCATTTCGATGGAGGCGAAATGGCAGAGGCCCGTGTACTGTGCGATGTCAGTGCACGTTAAAGAACACCAGATGGTCGAAATTTCCGGAGACCTCCACTACGGCGTCTCTCATAATCATATCGTGGTTTTGGGACGTTAAACCCCAGATATTATTATTACGCCGAGTGCATCATGATATTGCAATGTACCTTCCACTCCCGTAATAGCCCTACAACAGGGCTGGTGAAAATGCATCAAATATACATCAAAGTGTGGCATCTGCAGCAGGGATTCGTTCCCGTGACCTCCAGGTCAGCAGTCGAGCGCCATAACCACTGGATTACCGTGGTGGACACGCACATGCACGCACACGCACACATTACCTGTAAAGTTTTCATGCACCATGCTCAGACCCTTAATACTTTTTTCTCGTACCAATGGATAAAATTTGTATTAACGCGATAGCGTTAAAGAGCTCGTTTCGCAGAAATTGTGGCGTCAGCGTCGTTGGTTGTGAGCGAAAAATCATCTTGTCCGTGACCGAAAAGTCGAGAAAGATGCAAATAAAATAAATGATAAAAATTTCCGGGTCCGAATGAGGATCGAACCCAAGCCGTCTGCTTGGCAAGCAGGTGTTCTACCACACAGCCACGCTTCTTCTTTTTTTTTTTTTTTTCCTTTATTGCCTGTTCTTAGACATGTACATCAAATAGCAAGCATATGAAAGTAAGAACAAGCTGTGTCAGTCTTACTAGACGGACACTGGTTTAAAATTACCGGAGTGCTGCCAAGGGTTCTACCCTCAACAACCATTCAGGTACGCACTCCTGAGCTTCTGATTGGGATTACATTGAAAATAACTTCCTCTGCTTGTAAATGCAGTGAAAGTAACTTTCATACTTTACAAACACACGCGTCCTGTATACAGGCTTCACAATACAACATGTAATATCGCAGTAATATTGCGTGGTAGGAGCTTGCATGTTCATCGGGCGTCAGAAGATGTGAATATCATAACGACATTGTGGTTCAAAGGTGTCCACCCATTACAAAAGCCACACACGTTAGTGCGCGTATTCCCTTAAGACCACGTAGTGGGTGCATAGCAAGTTCGAAAACATTTCACACGCAAATTTCTCGTGGTTTAAGGCATGCTACCCATTACCCAGTATGCTATAGGCTTCCAGCGCTGGAGTTTGTGTTGACACGTAGCGCCGCCCTGGCGGCCCTGTTGCAATACGGGTAGTAGGACGGTACGACGGCGATCAGTACCGCGGTCGACTGCGGGGATCGGCGACCAAAAAAAATGCTGGGACCCAAGGCACTGTTGCGTGTACAAGTGTCACACAGATGAATGATACCACCCAAACATAATCTTTTAATCATTCCCGTCGAGGCCGTACGAGAAAGAGCGGCGGCAACGCTTGATCTGTAAAACACAACAAAACTTTTACTTAGAAAGCACGTAACAGCTTAGGTATGTTGAATCGCGTTGAGAATCGCGCATTTCATTTCAATAAATTACCACGTACACAGTTCTAAACATGCAAGCAAGAAGAAAATACTGCAAAAATCGCGTGGGCAAAGCAATCCACTTTTCGCGCACACAGTATCTTATGAACACATGGCTCGGATACCTCTTATGCCTACCTCCAAAAGTGCCTCAACGGGCTCCTTTACTGACGTGTCAGGTTTAGATGACGGCCGACCCCAAGCTTGTAATAATTCTGTTGACGACGGCGAGTCGGCATCGTTTACCCAAAGTACGACCGCTGCAACGTGTGTGCATTTCCACTCACGCCGGCCTTGCAAGTGCAGGTTGACGCGGACACCTCGCGCTTCGCTGTCATCTACAAAGAAAGTGAAATGAAGATTGTTAGGAGGATACTGTTCAAAACACCGCAAATAAAATCGCGAAACAAAACGGCTTCTTACCTGCGCGTTAACACGCTACGAGAGCTGTAACTACTGGTTGTGTAAGACTGATCTGCTTTTACTACTCATACACTGTTCGTAACACCGCGAAGAAATGCGCGATACGAAAGAGACTCACCTGTGAGTTGACTAACTACAAAAACTACCGATTATGCACGAGTGTTCTGCTCTAAGCACTGTTCAAAACATCGAAAACAAAAGCGCGAAAAGAAACGGCATCTCACCTGCGTGTTAACACGACACGACAGCTGTAGCTGCCGATAACATAAGCGATATAATCGCTCAAATGAGCTGCCGCTTCGCCGAACGGATCCTCAGTTATGTTGAGATAATCATCATTTAAAGCGGCAACATAACGTGCAGACAGCCGAATGGGTCGAGCATGCGCAATGCCAACAAACACTTACCTGTACGATGCTTGTTCGACTTGCGAGTGGCATTTGGCTGAAGTTTGGGAATGTGAGTGATGTGAGTTCATACCACACGCAGTTTCCTCGACAGAGTAAACATAGTTTACCGTGCAGAGCTTGCGTCCTTTCGGCAGCGCACTGTCGAGAAAGCACCCCTTCCGCGAACACGACACTGCCGAAGCCGTACTGCAAGAAAACCGGTGGCATCACTGCTCGTTCGCTCTCCAGTCGCAGCTCCCGATCTGTTGCCTTCGATAATGCGCATAAACTCGATGTTCTGTGCTGTAAATTTCGCAGAAAAAACGCACACGGCACAAAAGCAGACACGGCCGATAACATGTCGCGCAACTTTCCGTATGCGCTTAAACGTGGCCCAGAGTCCCTGTCCTACTAGGGCTTTTTCAGCCAACTCGTTTGGGGGCGCCACGTGTGCGTTTTCGACGCGCCATCTGGGCAGGGCTGGTTTTCTATAAGGGATTGAAGTACGCACTAGGGACAGGATATCGCGATCGCGTTCAACTTTTAAAGGCGACTCTTAAAGGGGTACTGACACAAAAACTTTGGTCTCGCGTTTTTTTGCTGCAATGTGTTGCTGGGGGCCTGTTAGTGATAACACGGCACCTCGTTTGCTGCAGCGCGCGACAGATATTTAATTACAGGCTCCTCATTACCGACCAGTTTCAGTTTCGGTTTCAGAGATCTCGAAAGACGACAAGCCGCCGGGTGCAACTATCACCACCTAGCGTGCGCAGCTCTCGATCACGTCAGCACACAGAACTGTGACGCACTTCCGCACGGTCTGCATCAAGAAGTCCTTTCGAATAGGAAACGGGACAGCAGTGGCGCCAAACACAAAACTTTCAACGCGTGCGCCGCGGCCACGGACTCGCGACCAGCCGCCGAGAAGTATAGACTGCTGGAACAAACGCGGCAAAAGAAAATGGCCGCTATGACGTCATCATAACTTGTTGCAGCGTGGTCCCGTGAGGGAAGTAGGGGGGTCACCGAGGGTCACCTCTGATGGTGTTACCGCGAGGGGAGCTACCGCGAGGGGAGTCGATCGCTCACGAAAACTTCAAAATTAATTTAAAATACCTTCTAAACTATATTCGCTGTTGATATTTTGCAGATGATGTACACATGTTCACGGGAATCGAACCCGCAGGCTGTCTCGGCCGCGAAATTTTGTGTCAGTACCCCTTTAAGGGTCCCCCGGTTTTTCTGGTATCTATTTAGTTTTACATAAGGATGGTCAATCATTGCACTAAGATCTCGAGTGTAGAAGTCTGTGCCAATTAAATAACTTTCATTCACAAGACGTGTACGTTTTGTAGCAATTATTTGCGTTGGTGTTTAAAGTAGCGTTCCCTGTAGCTGCACCAGACGCTTCAAATTTCGCGCGCTCACATTTCGATTTTTTTTAATGTCACAACATTGTACACATCAACTGTTCACTTATTTCTATTTGCATGAAGGCCTTTTCAATAGTTTAAGCAGGAATGAATATTTTTTGTTATGACTAAAAAAAATGACAGCGCGGAAATGCGGTTCGGTTGATGTTCGCGGGACCGGAATGCCGGAATCTTTTTTTGCTTGTCTGCTGCTCGCGTGTGCTCGTCGCCATCCGAAGGTCAGTGTTTGAAGTCGATTTTTCTGTTTGACGTGTGCTTGCGCTGTGTGCTTGTCTGCTGTGTTCTGCCAGTGCTGCGAGGACCGGCTGCGTCGTATCGTGGAGCGCTCATCGAACGAAGACGGTACGTAGTACCACTGCGGCCTGCCGCGTCGAGCGAAGACGGCGTGGCGCGCCTAGTGCTCCGGGCTGCCGCCGCGGCGCCACCAGTACGTGCGGCTCTGGGCAGACCGAAAGCGAGAGCGCCGGAATTATTGCGGCGGGTCGCGGCTTGACAGCGCAACTGCTGTGCGCCTGTTTGTATATAAAGGGTTACGATAAGCTTGCTATAGTGTAAATCATACTGGTAAGCGTCCCTACCGATTGTGTGTCGGCAAGTCTTGAACCTAAATATAGCAAGTGTTGGATTTATTTGAAGTGGCTGCTCGGGCGAGTTGCATTTTTTGTGCATCTTGTTTTCTCTTTCGTTGCCGTTATGCTGTTCACACTCGAATATGTTCGTTTGCGGTACAGTTATTTTTGCAACAGGAGGGTCGTTCATTGACAAGTGGGGTTGTATTTCCGAAATGATTGTTTCTCACACCCTAGAAAAAGAAAGCGCTGTGAGCACCAGGGGAGTCAGAATTGCTTTATTGCACGTGTACTTTATCGCACAGTTTTAACGCGATAGCGTTAAAGAGCTCGTTTCGCAGAAATTCCAGGCGTCGGCGTTGGCGTCGTTGATTGTGAGCGAAGAATAATCTTGTCCGTGACCGAAAAATCGAGAAAGATGCAAATAAAATAAATAATAAAGATTTCAGGGTCCGTGTGAGGATCGAACCCAGGCCGTCTGCGCGGCAAGCAGGTGTTCTACCACACATCCACGCGTCTGCTTGGAAATACAGCAAAAATAACTTCCTCTGCTTGGAAATGCAGTGAAAATAAGTTTCATTCTTTACAAACACACGCTTCCTGTATACAGGCGTCACAATCCAACATGTAATATTGCAGTAATATTGCGTGGTACAAGCGTGCATTGCCATCAGGACGTCAGAACACGTGAATATCACGGCGACATTGTGGTTTAAAGCCAACCACCCATTACAAAAGGCACACACGTTACTGCGCGCATTCCCTTAAGATCCCGTAGTGGGCACATAGCAAGTTCGAAAACATTTGACACGCATAATTGCTCGTGGTTTTAAAGCATGCTGCCCATTACATAGTATGCACTAAGTGATTGAAGTACGCACTAGGGACAGGATATCACTATCGCGTTCAACTATTAAAGGCGAAGCTTAAGGGTCCCCCCAATTTTCTTACTCATGTCCGGGTCATTTCGCGCAGTTTAACAACGTCTAACGGCAGTGAACCAGCTAGCCCGCCAGAACGTCTTACTGGGAAAACAAATTACCATGTTCTTGGAAGTACAGGCGCAGCACCTTCCTAGCCAGGGGCTTTCACGCCAGGCGAACGAGATGCTCATCTGTCATGTTAACATTTCCTCTCCAGTTGGCTAGAAACGCTCGTAAGAGCTTTCTGAGGAAAACTTTGCAAACTTCCATGGCGTGGTCTTCCGTCCCTTAAGTCAGCTCCCGGCACAGCAACAGGCGTGGCAAAAAATGCAGACGATAGCAGGTCGCAAATCTTGTCACTTCGTCTCACGTCTGCTATCTTCATGACCTTGTCGATTTCATAGTACCTATACGTATGTCATATCAGCGCTCTCGAAACACGAAGTTCAATCAACAAGATAGTTACAAATCGAGTTGTTAGAAAGCGCTGCGTATTTGCATCTTTGTGTATTTATTCCTTGTGTTGCGAGTGGGACTAAGTAATCAAATTGACAGCGGCGTGCGAATTTTCGAAACTTTCGAATAACGAATGGAATAGCGCATATTCAGAATACCGAATATTTGTCGAATAATTTTCGAATATTGAGCACCGACTGGGAAAACCCCAAACGATGGAAACGTTCAAAGGGCCATCAGTTCCTGTCTTTGTGTTGTAATAACTGAAGGAAGGGACTACGGCTGCCCTCAGGTTCAGAAGGGTAATTTTTATACACATGTACATGAATAACAACAGAGCCAGTTGTTGTGTCAGTGTAAATTGATCCTGCCGGTACAGTATCCAGCACTGATGGTTATATCTATAGCTGCTGTTTTTGCGACGGTACATGTTGTTATAAGTTGTTTATCTGTTCCATTACATAGTTAGCTGTATGTGTGGTGCTTGATTCCACATTGTTTATTTTTATGCATCAGTTTTATTTAGAAGCTATAGGCAAAGTAGCACCTTCAATACGGTAGTCGCTCCTGTAACCTGCCGTTACAAAATACCTCTCGGCTCTAGTCGCTGCATTCGGCGAGCTTTCCCCAGTTTTCATAATTGTGGTATTCTTTAGTTGATTAAAAGCACTCGTAATGTTCCTTTGTTAAAATTGCGAATTTGTTTTAGCAATGTAATAATATATCGGGTCCTTTTTTTTATTATTAAATGTATAGCTCTGTTGAAAATGGTTTCCTTACTATTCGAAAATTATTCGAATAGTACTCGAGTCGTATTCGTATTCGATTCGGTTTCATCGCTGTTCGATTCGTATTCGATACGGTTCGAAAATTCGGTATTCGCACTCCTCTACTTCTTGACCGAATTCCAACTAGTCCGAACCACCACCTTCTGTACTGATATAACAGCATGTATTATAAAGCGGATCTTTTTTTTTCGATAACTATGCGCAGAAAAACGGCTTGTTATAGATACAGATCTAGTTATTTTATTGTCCAGAACAAGGAACCTTTACCTTGTCATCACAGGCACGAACGATATAGCCCGCCAAATAAGCAAATGGAACTAGTTCTATGTCGCCTAGCGTCTCAGACCAGCTACTATAATGATAAAAGGAGGGGCGCGATAATACGGTACACACAGAAAAAGGACACGGGACGACGCGCTACTAGCAACTGAAATATTTTTATTCAGGAAGGACATATTTATACCACCGCGCAATCGTATATAACCCAACGAGTCGACAAAAAAAAAAAAAAAACAGCTAAAAACCTTGCGCTCAGCATGCCTACATCAAGTGACGTTCTAGAAAGGCTATTTCCCCCTCCTGCAAACTGATAGAGGGGAGTGACTGACGCAATCCAGCCCCTCCCTCAGGATAACGAAGGCCTCTACAATCTCCCTCTGCACGGAGCCCCTGTGCTTTGTAGATTACTGTTGTCTGATCAAAAGCAGGTTTGCAGCTACCTTGATCACACCCCCTGCAGTGCAGCGCCAGATGGGTGAACGGCCTTCCTATTAAAGAGCTGTTGTGCTGTTGCAGACGCACATTGAGGCAGTTTGTCCCATGCGCAAGTGGTGTTGTTTACAGAATACCACTGATCGTGCGGCAAGGCATATATCGGGCAAACCGGTAGATGCCTCAATGTGCGCTTGTGCCGTGCCAGGTCTTCTCAGACACAGTAAATTTGGCGAGGTTCGACATGTTGCTGCATAATTCAGTCACGAACTTCGGTGTCCAGCTGCGACGGCCTCTCGATGATTTCCATCGGTCCCACTGTTGAAACGGCTCAGCGGCTCAGAAGCGTCACTTTTAGATGCGAAGCAGCTTAAGGCGAAGTTCAATCCGGTGGTGGTGTGCGGCGTGACCACTCTTACTGCGCATGCGCAAACCCTTAAAAAAAATAAAAATAAAAAACCTCCTCTCTCTCCTCTAGGCATCCCTCCCCGCGGCGACCACACGCTCACTGCGCATGCGCGTCCCCTCCTCTCTCTCCTCCTACGCTCCCCCCCTTTCTCCTCTAGGCATCCGATCCCCGCAGCGTCCACACCCCCACTGCGCATGCGCGTCCCCCCTGCGCGTCCGCACGACGGATACCAACGGCATAGAGCCGCGGTTACGCGAATAAAGACAAACTTCGGAGCAACACAGTCTATATAAGGACAGAATTGTAGTAGGCGCGTTGCTTATAAATGTACCGTGCTTGTAATCAGCCAAACCATTTTAAAAATACTGCTTTATTGTTAAATTTGAGGCTCTGACTAACTAATGTTCGAAGTTTGAAAAACGGCACGTACATAAAAACGTGCTCTATTTTCGGAAAAAGAGATAATTCCCATTCCATTCCGTGCAAAAGGCGCTTAATTCCATTCCCATTCCATTCCTCCTAGCGTCGTCCTCATTCCATTCCCATTCCATTCCGGGGGTCGTGAAAATGGAATGATTCCGGGGTCATTCCAATTCCGGAGTGGCAACTCCGCAAAACTGGTTGGCACTATAACTACAGGTTAGAATAATACTTAGAGCGAAAAAACAGAAGCAGTACAAGGAAAGGAATACACGCACCATCTAGCTCTCATTCACATCTGAAAGTTATTTGCATGCAAGGAAAAAAAAAACATATATACGAAAATGGAGGCGCAGCGCGCGCGTCATAGAGGCACAAAATGTAAAACAACGAAGGCGTGTGTTTACAATTGATTGATAAAGTTGAATTTTTTGTCTTGTAACGACCCAGAAGGTAGACTTAACAAAGTGGGGCGTTGTGACATGATATGCCTCCGAAATTTCTCGCGCTGTCTGATTAGGTTGATGGTACAAAATGACTGTGCTTTCGAAGATGGGATTGCATTTCCATGACTGACAAAGCGAGGCGATATGAGACGGCTCCATTTAGTGAATTTCTGTGCTCGCTGAGGCGCGTGTCAATGCATCGACCAGTCTGGCCGATCTACATGTGGACAAAACAGATATTTTCGTTTACCTCCTACACAACTGACAAAACAATTGGCATGCCTCTGAACGCATTTTTTCTTTGCCCTCTGCCGACCCTTGCGACCTTTTGTGCACTATATACGGAACAAATGCGACTAAGCTCATTTGGGGTGGCAAACACAACTCTCACCACAAGTCGCTTCCCTACATTTTTCAGGCCATGCAATATTTCTAGTTTCTTAATTATTCACGGATGAAGGACGTTCATATTTTGCTTTCTTTGCCATGCCAACTGATTTTCGCAAACCGATGCAACGATACACAGGATACCCCGCTTCTTTGAGGAGTCCAGCTGGAAACTACTGCTCATCTTATGTGCACAAGTTTTTTCCGATGCCGTGCGTAAGCATCACATCACAATGGACCTTCCTCACGGGCGCCTTCTGCGCATGCGCACCGGAAACACTCCGACGGCGCCACCCCGAAACATTTTTGGTGGCTCGTGGCGTCCGAAACCTGTCGGCGCACGATCTCGGAGGCCATGGATACGAAGGAACGCACAAGCTCCCACGCTGTCGCGTCGACCGGAAAGCCACCAAATTTACTTTTGGCTCTCGCCGCTTGGGGCGCTGTACCTATCGTTAAAAGTGCCGCGTAGTGCCGCTAGAGGACGGACGTGTTTTTCGTGGGCTCCGGAATGACAGCGACAGATAAGTTTTTTCTGCATGATTCGAGCTTGCTTTTATTAGTTATATGAGTACATAACCCACTAGATTGAAGATTAATTGGGGTTACAACTTTGTACTGTTTCTTGTGTGACAGTCGCCTGGCTTTTTTTTTTTTCTTTTTTTTTTTCGGCCACCACGTGGCTGAAGGGTACACAAGTGCTTTGAAGCATACTGGCGGAGTTTTGTGGTACCTTTTGGCTTTGAGTGCATGTAATCCGAAGTGTGAACGATCTGGCCATGGTAAAAAAAAAACCGTAAAGTGTTCAGGGTGCGGAATGGGATGGAAAATAGAGGATGACAAGGCAGAACAAGCTGACCCCAAGTGTAAGCAATGTGAGTTAGAGGCGAAAATGGAAATAATGATGGCTGCCCAGAATGAGCTCAAGGTAAAAATCGCCGAGCTGGAGAATGCGTTGGCGACAGAGCGAGAAAAAACGATGGCTATGGGAGAAAGGCTTAAGTCAGCTGAGGAAGGGTTAGCGAAGGCAGTCATGGTGGACAAGGAAGCAAGCGACGGCGGGAACAGGAGGGCATCAACCCCCATAGTGGGAGACGCGAAGGTGGAGACAGGTTTGGGGAAGACAGGTGCAGGGGGCACAGGACCCAGTTTCCGCGAGGTGGTTTTGGGGATGGGAGGGAGCAAAACAGCGGCGGTTGCGCGAGCTGGTGACCGAGGCAGTGGCCAGGTGCGGGACAGTCCAGCAGAAAAGTCGGAGCACGTTATAATGGCCGGGGACTCGAATTTAGCTAGATGCGCAGAAGCAGTCAAGGAAAGGGGTGAGAGGCGACAAACGAGTTTTAATAGGGACGTTCCCGGGACGTAGGCTGGGATCAGTGATGAGACAAGCTAGCGCAGAACTCGCAACTAAATCTAATGGACGTAACCTCGTGATAATTGCGGGAGGTCTAAACGACGTCTTGAATGAAGAATCAGCCGAACTAGCGACCACATTGGTGAAAGGGGTCGATGACATGCGCGCCATTTCCCCTCAGGTGCAGATAGTGGTATGCACAATACCGGAGGTACCGGTGCGTGACGGCAACCTGCAAAGAGCGGTTGTCGACGCAAACAAAGAAATATGGCGGATGAGTCGAGAGAAGGGCATCGAGGTAGTGGAAATAAACAGAGAGGTGCACAGGTGGGGTGGTTTTCGAAGAGACGGAATACACTTCAGTAGGAGGCTTGGTCATGAGGTGGGTTGGCGACTTGCAGGACGCGCAGTAGCTTTTTTGGGGGGCACGCGGGCCCTTCGGTGTCCAGGGTAGCGTGTAATGAGGACAACAACCAGGGGGACTCTGTGACAGGTAGCATAGCGAAAAACCAGAGAAAAGGTAAAAGAAGGGAGAAGGCGCGTGTCGCAATTGGTTACATTAACATGCAGGGTGGCAGAAAAAAGGCAAAATGGTTAGAGATTGAGGGACAGTTAAACAAGGAACAGATAGGTGTTTATGCGGTTACAGAAACACACCTTAGAGACTTGGAAGAGCCACCACATATTGACAATTACATTTGGGAAGGATGCAACAGGATCATATCAGAAAGGAGAGGTGGGGGGTGTTGGAATGCTAATTCATAGCAGAGCAAAATGGGATAGAGTGAAGCAAACGTGTTCAGAGCACCTGTGGGTTTCGGGCACAGTAGGTGGAAAGAAAACGTGGCTAGGTGTAGCTTACTTGTGGACGGGGAATAACTGCAGAGAAAAGAATCTGGAGATAGTGAAATGCATAAGCACCGATATTAAAGAATTTGGTCATGATGCCGAAATAATCCTTCTAGGGGACATGAATGCACACATACATGACCTTGACGGATATTCAGACTCCAATGGCAAGTTATTGCTAGATCTCTGCGAGCAACATAGTCTTGAAATAGTTAACGCGGGGCCTAAGTGTGAGGGACACGTCACGTGGGAAGTCGGAAACAGGCAGTCGAGCATTGATTATTGTCTCATGACAGAAGGAATCTATGACAAACTTAGAGAGATGAGAATAGACGAGGAAGGCATTAACAGCTTGGGTAGTGATCATAAACGCATAACATTACAAATGGGATATAAAACTGAAAATAGGAACCTAGAATCGAACATTGGCAGCTCATATTTAAATGAGAAACAAATAACTAATATAGCCGCAAGAGTCGAGGAAGAAGTAGACAAACTTCCAGGCAAAGACTGGAAGTATAGTGAGCTTCTACATGTAATCACGAAAGAAATAGAAAAAGAGAAGAAAACTATTTCTTGGAAAGGAAAGAGAAAGCCAAAAAGTTGGTGGAACAAAGAAATCCGGGATGCGATCGAGAAGCGACGTGAGGCATCACGGCAGCACAGACAGGCAAAAAAGGAGAAGCGGCCACAGGATGAAGTCAACCAAGTATGGGAAATATATTTAGAGCAAAAATCCATTGTGCAGAAATTAGTCGAGGCAAAAATTAAAGGCGAAAGTGAACGCTGGATGACAGAGATTCGCGAAAAGAAGGCCGCGCCTAGGATATTTTGGAGCCACCTAAAAGCGCTAGGTAGGAAGTCTGTAACAATGCAACAACATATGGTAGATGAAGAAGGAAATCAATTGGAAGGGTATGAAGCGCTAGGTTACATCCGAAAGGTAACAGCCGATTCGTTTAAAAAGGTCGCCCAGGGGATTCCCCCCGGTGAGTAAAAGTATACAGAAGAGTACAACCGAGGAAGATGTAGTACTTGAAAATTTCAATTGGAAGAAGGCCGAAGGAAAAATTCCTAAGCGCACTACTCCGGGCTTAGATGGGGTTCCCGTCAGCCTAATTAACGAACTAGGACAGAGCACTAAAGAAGCACTGCTGAAAGCCGTAGAAAAGTGCTTACAGGAGAGGGAAATACCAGACAGTTGGCGAAAAAGTAGAATGAACTTAATCTATAAAGGCAGGGGGAGAAAAGGAAAATATTCGCTCGTATAGACCGCTAACTATTACATCGGTGCTATACCGGTTGGCGATGCAGGCAGTAAAATTAAAAATAGAAACGTGGGTAGAGCAAAATGATATTTTGGGACAACTCCAGAATGGATTCCGAATCGACAGGCGGTTAGACGATAACCTGTTTGTTCTTACACAGTGTATAGAAATATCAAAAAATAGAAAACAGGCCCTTATACGTAGCTTATCTAGACATCACCGGGGCATATGACAACGTTAATCAGGAAATTTTGTGGGATATATTGAAGGAAGTGGGCATAGGTGACGACTGTATACAGCTTTTGAGGGAGATATACCGAGAAAATACAGTTTGTGTAGAATGGGAAGGAATAAGCAGCAAGGACAGCGTTGACATTAGCAAGGGGCTGGAGACAGGGATGTCCTTTGTCCCCGCTGTTATTCATGCTGTACATGGTGAGGATGGAAAAAGCGCTAGAAGGGAGCAACATTGGATTTAATCTGTCACACAAACAGGCAGGCGCGATGGTTGAGCAGAAGCTTCCAGGTCTATTTTATGCTGACGATATTGTCTTATTTGCGGACAGTCAAGATGATATACAGCGGCTGGCAGATATATGCGGAAGGGAGGGCGAGGCTCTAGGACTAGGTTTTAGTGCAACAAAATGTGGATTGATGGTATTCAATGATCACGAAGACCATGCGGTCTTAATACAGGGCCAAGAAATACCGAGGGTAAGCGAATACAAGTACCTCGGAGTGTGGGTAAATGAGGGGGGATAGATATATGGAGGTACAAGAGAAAGCATCGGTAACAAAGGGAAAGAGGAATGCTGCAATCATGAAGCACAGAGCGTTATGGGGATACAATAGGTACGAGGTGCTTCGAGGGCTGTGGAAGGGTGTGATGGTTCCGGGGCTTACATTTGGGGAACTCAGTGGTGTGCATGAAGTCAGAGGTGCAATCTGGAATGGATGTAAATCAAAGGACTGTGGGACGCCTCGCGTTGGGCGCTCACGGGAAGACGACAAATGAGGCTGTAAAGGGTGATATGGGATGGACAGGTTTTGAAGTGAGGGAAGCTCAGAGCAAAATTAGATTTGAAGAGAGGCTGCGGAAAATGAAGGAGAGTAGATGGGCAGGGAAGGTTTTCAGGTATTTGTATAGAAAAAGCGTCGACACGCAGTGGAGAAAAAGAACTAGGAGGCTCACCAGTAAATATACGGCTAGCAGTGTGGGCGACATGGCAACAAGGAGCATTAAGCGAAAAGTCAGAGAGGCGGAGAGGACTTATTGGATGACAGCGATGGAAAAGAAGCCGGCTCTCAGTGACTACCGAAAGGGAAAAACGAAATAAGGAGGGAGAGGTTTTATGATAATTCAGGGGGGAAGCGCTTTACCGTTTGAGGCAAGGTCGGGTTGCCTTAGAACGCGTAGCTATAAAGCGAGATTCTGTAACGAAGAAGAACAATGTACATGCTGTGGGGGAACTAAGGAAACGATGGAACATGTACTGATTGAATGTGGCGATATCCACCCAGATATACGTGTGGACACGAGTCTACATGAAGCCTTGGGTTTTAGGGACAACAATGGAAAGCTGAACACGTCCGCGATAGAAATAAGTAAGAGACGGTTAGAGTATTGGTGGCAGAAAAGTAGAGATAAAGGACAAAAAATGAAGAAGGGGGGAAAATAAGGTCATTCTGCCTTAAGAAGCAGAGAGATGGACCGTGAACTTATATTTTTCTTTGCTGTAATAACATAGATTTAATCAATGTAGATAAGGCATTAGGCCACCATAAAAAAAGAAAGTTTTTTTCGAGCCTGGTGGCAGACATGTCACCGCCCTGTTATAAAGGGGACGCTCATAGCATCCATCCATCCAAAGGTCCATTCCTGATTTAACAATATTCCAATGCGCCGACGCGAAATCAAACACCGGTTTCGCTGAACCCGGACTATACTGCCCGCAATCATGCTCGCAGTGAAACTTAAAAGCATGTACCAAGAAACTGCAAATTATCAGAGGAAGGCCCCTCGCAAATTAATTCTTCTCCTATCAGTTTTCCTTTAAACACGTTTAGAATGTGCTCACGTGAATTGTCAATTAAAATCAAATAATCATCTTTATACTTGAACACTGTAAACACCTGTCCGCAGTTTAGTTAAACCAGATCACGGACGATTAATTGTTCAGCTTGTGAACAAGTAATCGTTGAATAATTGTGAATTCGGTGTGCCAGCTCACACTGCTCACAATAGCACGTTTTGACTGCATGTAGCGGCACGTGATAACTCTCATGCCGCTTAACTGCTACATCCCGCTCGGTAATACCTACACTGACTGCATCATTCCTTTCGCATTTCGGGCGTAGAGACACACGCAGGTGCGTTCAGACATGCGTATAGTGCACCATTGCTCATGAGATTGTCTGGGCATCTGTCTCACAATAATGTTGAATCTTACATGTAAGAGTCCGCTATAGTCAGTCTAGTCCCCGATTTATATGTGTGTACCTGACTGCAGTAATGCCTTGAAATTAAATTGTTGGAAAAAGCTGCTGAACCTGCATCACAAACCTGAGATGTGTTCAATAAAAGTGGATTTCATTTTTTACTAAATGATAACTGTGTAATGTCTCGCTGGGCTTGACCCAACACATTCCAGCTTTGATATCTTATATACACTCAATTTTACACGGCAGCACTCATTACTGTATGACGTCTTGTGCACAAAATTCCAGATGCAAAACATCATTTGCATCTGGAATTTTCCCGAAGAGTGGTGAAGTGTAGCTATAGTTTACCCTGTAAGAACTAGCTATAGGATTTGCTTTATAGTGCTTCAGAAGGAAAGGGGGGGGGGTGCGGGTGGCGCTTTATTTATATTTTTGAGAGGGTGTTAGGGTGTATGGTTGCTTAAACACCCCATTCCACTTCTGCCATATGGGTGTAGTTGTGATATTACACCCATGAAAATTAATGCATAAAGGGTGTAAGTGTGTGAAGTATGCCCATGAAAAGGGTGTAACCCTGCTTGTTACGCCCTTTCCGTTGGGTGTATGGGTGTGAGTTAGACATCAAAAACATCTATATTGATATAATATGGTTTAGTGTGCACTTTAAGAAAATGGTCGCATTTGATGTGGTTTTTCAATGCGAGACATTTGTTTGCCGACCATAGAAACTGAGAATTTGTATCCATCCGTCCGTCCGTCCTGAAACCCTTTGCCTCCATCACGTGAGGCACGTGCCCGCCTACCACGGCCTCACAGCCGTACATGTAGGCATAGGCGTGCGCACGAGGGGGGCAGAGGGCCCCCCCCCTAGTCACCTATGAAGGGGGGGGGGGGCGCAAGGTCTGCCCCATACATTGAATTAATAGGGAAAAGGGGCGCTGCGACGAGCCTTCGCCCTCCCTGAAGGGGAACCCTCCCCTGCGCACGCCTATGCATGTAGGTATGCGCTATACATGTGATTCACAGTCTATAT
>JALIZH010026900.1:0-12500 GCA_030522465.1 Rhipicephalus appendiculatus
TTAGGCAATTTGAAATACAAATGCTTTGTTGCTTTCTCGAAAAGTTGCCACGTCGGTGAAAACAGAAAGAGCCAGCTTTATATCTTTCAGCATATAACGTACAGGCATTAACTGAGACGAAACTGGTTCGATCTGAAACAAAAAAAATGAAAGAGGTTTGTTTTCTCGAGGGGAAATACGAACGCGTTTTCAATGCTATACCTTCGATCAAAGCAAGCGAACGTCAAATAAAGGTTTATTGTCAAAACCATGTCAAATTTACATTTTTAGCATTAACCCTATGTAGGTTCACGTATATTTTTAACCCCGATGATATAAAATCCGGCTGTGGCATACTGATATACACTACAAAGAACTAGCATGAAAACAATTTTTTTCAAAATCAAGCTAGTAGTTTACTGAAAAACAGTGGAACATATATGTCCCACTTACTCGTGAGAGTGTTTTCTAGAAGTGGGAAAACACTGTCCCACTGTCTCATGAACGCATCTTCTCGCGATTGCATCAACGAGTACTTGGGATGAAACGGCCGAAGCAAGTGGCACGGAGTATCGCTTCTCAAGTTGCGAAGAGGAAAGTTGTGCGGACCTCATTTTCAGCAGGAGAACACCACCTGCACCTGCGCGTCTTGTGAGCCTTCATAGCGCTATGGTCTGTTCCTGCGAAGGTTACTCCACTGCATGTACGAAATAATTTTTTTGTCCAATTTGGCTGTCCTTGCATTTGCTATCGAAATGGTCGAGTACAGCTGTTGTCCCTGAATATGTGCCTACTTTGCAAAAGGTATACAATATCAAGAAAAATGTTTCCATGCACCAATATCCGCAAGTGCGCTGAGGGATGAGCGAAGCAATTTCGAAGGAAATCGTTTCGATGTATTTATCGGTCAAGTTATTCCGCGATTTTACAAAATACATGTGATGACTGAACCACTAAAGGAGGAAATTATCCGGTATTTTGACTAGTAGGGTCCTATTTATATTAAGAAGAGGAAAACTCGGAAACTATCACAATGAATCGGCCAAAATTTGACGCCATGGTAACAGTACTTCCGCCCTTTAAAATGGTGGTAACAAATTTTACTCGAGATTACGAAGACAGGTGAGATATGTGTGACTTGGCGTTGCCCTAATTGTAACGGGTGATGTGGGAGAAAATTTTTTCCTGCAAACGGAAAAAGTGGGAAGTATACGTCGCGCGGTCTCACAAAGGCCTAACGTGACAACGTGGGTTGACGATGTTTTAAAGAACAAAAGGGCCATCCAAGTGTAGCTTGGAAGCCGTGGATACAAAAACATTCTAACATGCTTTTCTGCCTACCAAACAGCTGACCTAAAAGCGCTTGAAATAAGTCAGTAGGGCCCTCGCAACGTCCTGCAAAAGTCCCATAAACACCTTTTATATTACGGTGGTTCAAAAAGCTTTATTTGCTTTGCTTCACATCTACGCAGGCGTCTTCGCAGTGGATGTCTCCGCAGTGTCATTGTACACCATTTTGTGTCAGAGGGAAATTCCCGCGAAAAGCCATCAACGAAGACAAAGCTCGGGAAGGTGTCTGGAGAGTAATGATGCGAGCTCGAATTTGGCCCCCCTGTCTTTACTTTCGCGTCTTTGTCTTCCTTCCGCATCAGCGAGCGGAAATAGTCACTTGGAAGTAATGACCGCTACAGTTCAGCTTTCGGCGCTTGTATCTCAAAGAAATACGGATGGTGAAAAAAAAAAAGAGAAAAACTGAAAGGAGTCTGGGATGAGAAAAGGGTAAATGTTTTACTTTCCATGCCTCAGCATGGCGTGGGAGCCACAATTTTAGCTCAACGAGAGAGGATTGATACGCGGATTCTTCTCTAGAATCCTCATTACGCAATCTGCCTCTTTCTGTAGGTTTAGGATGAATTGAAAATTCAGCCGCTTTTTATTTCCGTATCAGCACATTAATTTCCTGACGCCTAACGCCTATGGTGTTTGCATATTACTCTTATGGCTTAATGTTTTAAAAGATAAGGATCATTTGGCTTACAGCGGATATTACATACAGTTTTTATAATTTTAGCAAACAGCGTTGATTTCTTGTTGTGGTTTATAAGTAATAAGTAAGTATGGAGGTATAAAAGTAGCAGTTTTTGAAACAATACATCTTGAGATGAATAACCAGTCATAGGAGTATTAGTGTATAAGTTCTGGGGTTTCACATACGAAAATTACAATATTAGGAGAATTAGTAAGTTATGGAGCTTTTTATGAAGGATACTTGTAAGAAACATTTCTAGTGGGGAGCTGAGCAGGCAATCTACGTAGTTCTTCCAATGTAATGTCCGGGAACACCAAGGGCTCTCGTCATGTGCACCTTCAGGTACATATTTTGTGCAGTTTTGTTTCTACCTTACGGCACGCTAAAAGAAACACCAAGCGCTACTACTGATTTGGACGAGGTGACGAGAGTTCTGGGTAGCAACCCTTACATCTCAGCCATATTTTTGCGCGCCTGTCGCGAATGAAGTGGGGCCATTGTGCAGCCCTTGCCGGTCGCAAGCTCTTGCGGCGTCATCCACGTTTTGAAAAAGACAAAACCTTAAGCGATTTAATTGAAAAGTGAGCATGCTTCATTATCACGAATTCATAGTACGTCAACCCATTCGTTTCCCAAAATAACAAGCACAAAAAAAAAACAACCCAAACCCCACATAATTGAGCATGGTTAAGCGAGCGAAGACTCCACTTATAAATGGCTCATTGGGTGTTGGCTGCTTCTCAAAGGTGTGATTATTCTACTGAAAAAATGATTATTCTTTTACAGAGACATCTAGATGCAAATCCAATTACGGAGGCTAATTATCCCTACCAGCACTGTAGTGCGCGTAAAAGCTTTGCGGTCAACCGTGGTCTATGCGGCCGTGAGCAATAAAGAGCCGAGAACTTCTGATAACGTATATTCCGTATATTCCTTTAGATTCTCAAGGCCCTACACAGCTTGGTAATGTTTCACAATTGCGAGTGCTTGCGAGAGGACTGTTTTATTCGTAACAGTAGTCTTTCTGTCAATTGGTATAACGTTCAGAAATTTAGCAAGCTGGGATAGTTGAATCTATTGTGAATACAGCTCAAGAACGCAACAGAAAACAGGTTGGTACATCGTGCACCATTGTGCGCACTGTTCACTCATCTTGTTAAAATAAGGCAGCAGCCATCGTTCGCATGGTTGTCCAGACCCAGGGACCCGCGCATGCTAGCGTGAAAGGCCCCTGTATAGAAAACGGTGCAGGTACAGTATAGTGTTCAAGTCATTAAATATGGTCGCGTGTGCTTGAAATATACGACAAAGGCTATGGGAACTTTTACTGTTGTGGGGACTCAACCAACAATCGCTTGACAAGAAAGACTGCATTTGGTTTAACAGCGGGTTTCGACCGGCACGCATTAACGCGAGAGCGTTAAAGAACTGGTATCGCAGGAATTCCGGTATCGGCGCCCGCATCGTTGGTTGTGTGGGAAGAATTAACGTGATCAATGACCCAAAAACTGATAAAGATGCAAATAAGGTATACGATAAAATGATTTGGTACCAGTGAGAATTGAACCCAGGCCTTCTGAGTGGTCAGCAGGTGATCTACACAGAGCCACCCCGTTTCTTGAAACTGCTTCGAAAAAAAACACTATATGAATGTCATGCATTCGGAGAAGTCTCCTTAACGCATATAAAATTACGTGCCAGAAGCGTAGAATCACGTCAGGCGTCAAAACATGTGAATTACGCAACAAGCGGGTGCTCTTAAGGCCCACCTATTGCAATGCGTTCACATATATTTAATCACCATCAGCAGCAAAAGCATCGACAAAATCAGCAGCTACGTAGGCTCGCGTTTTGACTTACTGGACGCGTAGTGGCCACTGCGTAACTGTACTTGCAGGAGGCATTTTTGTACAGTTTGAAATGGCCAATCTAACGCGTACAGAGGTTCGTTTCCTTGCGATACGTTTGATACATGAATCCAGGAGAGAAGCCAGGCTTGCCATTGAGAAGGCGATGCGCACGGGTCCGATTACGCTATTGCGTTCTTCTCTTGAAGGCGAAGCTCAAGCGTCCCCAAGATTATTTTGTTGACTTGACCGGGCTCTTTCCCTACGCATTGTTGTGTCCTGTTTTGGCTGTACGATGAAAATATTATTTCCAGCTCTGTCGTATGCATCATAACTTAATGAATGCAAAACTGAGGCCAGTCAAAATGGCAGCGTAACGGGAAAACCTTTTCAACAGTCATAGCTGTCAATGAAAGACATGGCCATTGCACTCACTGCTGAAAACACTTTCTCTTTAAAGGGCGCGAGAATTTACCCGGCGCTTTGGAAAATTTTCGCTTGACTAAGCGGGATCTGAGTGTAATAACCTTGCGAAAGGTGTGCTCGGAGCTCTGGCCAAGATAAAACGCTTTGAAAAAGACGGATGGCTCTTACTATACTTGTTCAACGTCAGCACCTTCCAAGCTCCGGGCATTAGTTAACGAGGGTGCCGTGTTAGTGAGCGTGGCTTACACATTGGGCACACACAGCCACGGCGCTAATTTTACGCGGCACAGTCTGAAACGAATGCGAAGAACCACGAGAGAGCTCTTTATACTTTGTTCTTTGCTATCCGCATCGGGCTCTTCTCTGTTATTAGAAATTTTCGCCGTGCTTTGGGAACCATTGAATATATTTCCCTGTATTTTCCTGTTTTGGAGATATTTTCACTTTTTTTTATTATTAGTCTTAGTGCTCGGCCTTATAGGGTGCGCTTGGTTTTGTCCCTGGAGTGAGCGATGTGCCTTCATTCATACAATTATTGAAGTATTAGGCAAGTCAATATTTTGACAAATAAATAATGGTTTACAAGCTAGCAAACTAGGCTCCTTTGTTCTTCAAGGTGCCACATTTTCAGTCAAAACAAGAAAAATAGAAATTCCAAAGATTTCATACGCAATCACTTTAGGGCGATTCACAAGACTTGACATCAAAGCTGTGTGATGCACGGATTTGCTTGCGAAGAAGCGATGCCTTTGTACTTCATTAAAGCTCAATTCGCGTTCACTCGACTTGGTTATTCAAGAATGTGTGATGCACATCTTACTCCCTGTGTCTTCTGCAGTGATATCGGTGTCATCGAACATTTCATTTCGGCTATGCCCGCAACTCGATATGGAAAGAGAAGTGATAATCCGCAGCATACTGTTTACTTTGCCTTCGAGACACGGGACTGTTTAACAGCTGTTAACACACGCCTACTAGCAATGCATGGGAGGCCCAGGCAGAACGAAATCCGGTTTGGATATGCCTGGCTATCTCCGCCTACTGCAACATCACCACCACCTTCCTCATTTGGTTTTCTTCGAAGCATCTACTGTTTTTTTCAACATATTCACTGAACATTTCCAGGCGCAAATATCAAAAGCGAAGAAGAGATTGATCAGCGTCGATTGTTCATTATCTGCGAACATTCTTTCTGACTACCGTGAATGGCAAGACCCTGGAATGAACGTAATTTCTTCTGGTTGGCGCGTTCCTCTAAGTACAGCCCAAATGCATCTATGTGGCAATAAGAAGGATGTAAAGAACTTAGGCATTCTTTTACTATTGTATTTTGAGGTGTATTCTATTAAAAAGCACCGTTGTCAATGACCAGTATGAGGAGCGAATGAATACCTCCAAAAGTAAGCAACATTGCGAAATGCATTCTCTCGATGCGCACGAAATGTTCTCAGACGTCAAAGAGACGGATATGCCTTCTCAAGGGACCTGCGAATAGAAAAGAAGTGCAGCGCGCCTTCATTCTCTTTTTTTTCTTTCTGTGCCCTTGGGCCAGCACTTCCCGTGCTTCAGAGAAGTCACGTTGATATTTATCTATTATACGTTCATTTGTTTGTTCACTTCGTCTTACGGCAACTTATAATTTCTGTGCTCGGGATTCGGGCACGAAGGAGGTCGTTCTTCCGTTCCTGTCGACGTGGAGAGATGTTGGAATTCGGACAGAAAAAAAAAAAGCAAAACATCAACAATGAAATGCCAAGAGAATAAGCGCTCGTGCTCAGAAGCGGGTGCCAAGAAATGGTTTTTCCTTTTGCAATGATATCCATCAGCCGCTTCCATGGCGCTCGCAGGAATTCTCATATGCGTTTGTAGGTGCCGTTCGCGAACTATTCAGATGAAAGGGTTGGGATTCATGGCGGTAAATACGTCTTTGGAGCATCGGTTCAGACAGGTCATGGAGGCCGTCGTCGAATGTATGTCCTTAATACCAGAGTACTTGGGCAGGGATCCGGTAAAAATAGAAGGACTAAAGTGAATAAAAATGAAAAAAAAAACGCAGACCACAATGATGAGGCCATGAAGTGGTGCTCACATGTTATGAAAATATTTAGAACCAAAACAACGGGAATTGAACCGTGGTACAGACCTAATGCGACATCTCCCTTACCTTAGCTGGGTTGTTTCTGAAAAAGTAAAAAATAAATAAATAAATAAATAAACGCCCGGGCCGTGCTGAGAAGTATGTTCTTAGTTTTCTCGAAATCGTTCTCCACCGCGAAGATCTCGCTGTCGCTTTGGTGGGTTATAGCCAAATATATCTGCGTTATATGCGGAGGGTATACTGTGCAGACTTACATGACAAAATATTGCTGCATTCACCGCGGCTGTGACGTTTGTCTCTGCGTTTCTTTGCGTTTCAGCTGCCTCTGGGTTGTTTGTGAACGTATATTATACTACTATTTATTTGCAGCGCCTTAATACGTACAGTTGTATGTTATTGCTTTCTGCATGTGCCTTTGAAGCTTTTTTTTTGTTATGTTAACACGAGAGTATTTTATGCCAGTGTCCACCAAGACTTGAGTGACATATTTCATTTCCCTCGCGGATATGACGTTGTTGAAAAGGATGCTAACGGATGAGAAAGAAAAAAAAAACTGAAAGCAAATGTTGCCCCGCTGGGAATCGAACATACCGACTCCTTGAGCCATGACAATAACCGCCCGGTGCTGTACTGACTAAACCACCGAGGCAGATGAACGACAATCCACAAACGCGCGTTATACCTGTCACACATTCTCTCTCGTACGGTGGTCTCTGTTGACGGGACTAGGCAGGTGCGTGGCGGTGCCGCCGTCTGTGGGTGGTGACATGATGTAAGGTAGCAAGACACTAGCGCCGATAGAGAACGATTCGGCGATGACGCTTTTAGGGGCGAAGCCCCTCTTAGTCTGACCTTGTCCCGCGTCAGGCGTAACCGGCAGTATCTCGTGATAATGATGACGATGACGCTGATGGTATGGTATGGAAAAACTTTATTTATGTCCGTCGGGGCGGGAACTAGCACGTAGCGGGCCGCTCCCACGTCGCGACAGATAGGCCTTGCCTCTCCGCCACGTCGTGGGCCCGTTGGGACTGCCCATAGCTGTTTTTTCAAATCCGGACTGCGCAGCGCAGCATCCCACTTGGACGATGTAACGTCCTCGTGAACCCGTAACGCAGGGCACCGCCAGAGCATGTGTTCTAAGCTGGCAAAGTCTGAGCAAAGCACGCAAGTGTCTGACGTCTGAATTTCTGGGTAGATCTTGTGCAAGAGTGCGGGACTGGGATATGCTCCGACCTGCAAGAGTCTGAGTGTCAACGCCTGAGGCCTGTTCAATTTACTGTGTGCGCGTTCCAGACCACCTCTAGTTCTCATCGTGTGCACCGAGGAAGCAGAGCGTTCTGCCAGGCGGTGTGGCCATCTATGTCAAGCAGAACGCTGTAGTACAATAAGGCCGTCCACCACCACTACAGTCACTAGAGTCATGGCCGAGAGCATAGAGGGGCAGCTTAGCAATGGCTAGGCAGGTGGTGTCTGTCGCCCAGGTTGGCTCCATTCCTTGATATTGCTTGGATGTGCTTGCGGGGGGCTTAGTCCATCCCTCCTTCCCGCGTCCTACACCCCTCCAGAGCATGCGCGTCCCCTCCAGCTCTCTCTCCTCTCCAACGCTCACCCCCCTTTCTCTCCTCTAGCAATCCTCTACTGTACGGAGCGGCGCCCGCGTCCTACACCACTCCAGAGCATGCGTGTCCCCTCCCCCCTCTCTCTCCTCTCCAACGCTCACCCCCTTTCTCTCGTCTAGGAATCCTCTACTCTACGGAGCGGCGTCCGCGTTCCACATCCCCAAAGCGGATGTGCGTCCTCTCCTCCTCTCTCTCCTCTACGCTCACCCCCCTCTCTCCCCTCTAGGAATCCTATACGGAGCCATATAAGAACCCCTATCCCTCCACTTCACCGACCATAAAGCCGTTATAATGAAGGGGGACCGGAAGCCACGTCTAGCTACCATTTACGAATAAATAAAATTTCTCGTATATATACACACAGTGTTTGTCAGGTCTTTGATGATGTACTGGACGAAGATTCACGGTTTACCGATGAACCTCCAGAGCTTCGCCCACTCATCATCATTCACTTCCGTGGATATGCTGTGATTTTTTTAAGCATGGCCTCAGGCCATGGTTCAAGCGTCTTGATACCAGCGAAAAACATTGGCCGCGTTAGCATCGGGGAGTTCAAACGACCGATAACACATTGAACCGAAATGACGGAACCCTCCCTCTAAGCTACGCCCGCTGCTTACGTCACATTTTAAAGCCACCCTAAACATCGCTTCACTCGTCCTCACTTTCATTGGGAACAAGGCCCCAGTCAGGGGAGCCGAAACGTATTTTAAGGGCGAAGCTCCTCTTAGTCTAACCTTGTCCCGCGTCAGGCGTTACCGGCAGTATCTCCCGAACAGCGAACGTGATGACGATGACGATGACGCTGATGACCATGAAGAATAAGCGCGTTCCAGACCACCTCTAGTTCGCATCGTGTGCACCGAGGAAGCAGAGCGTCCCGCGGGCGGTGTGGCCATCTATGTCAAAGCAGAACACTGTAGTACAATAAGGCCGTCAACCACCGCTATAGTGGCTAGAGTCATGGCCGAGAGCATAGAGGGCCAGCTTAGCAATGGCTAGGCAGGTGGTGTCTGTCGCCCAGGTTGACTCCATTCCTTGATCTTGCTTGGATGTGCTTGCGGGGGGCTTAGTCCATCCCTCCTTCTCGCGTCCCACAACCCCACAGCGCATGCGCGTCCCCTCCCCCCCTCTCCAACGCTCACCCCCCTTTCTCTCCTCTAGCAATCCTCTACTGTACGGAGCGGCGCCCGCGTCCTACACCGCTCCAGAGCATGGGCGTCCCCTTCCCCTTTCTGTCCTCTCCAACGCTCACCCCCTTTCTCTCCTCTAGGAATCCTCTACTGTACGGAGCGGCGCGCGCGTCCTTTCTCTCTCCTCTCTTACGCTCACCCACTTTCTCTTCTCTAGGAATCCTCTACTCTACGGAGCGGCGTCCGCGTTCCACATCCCCACAGCGGATACGCGTCCTCTCCTCCTCTCTCTCCTCTCCTACGCTCACCCCCCTCTCTCCCCTCTAGGAATCCTCTAAGGAGCCATATAAGAACCCCTATCCCTCCACTTCACCGACCATAAATCCGTTATAATTAAGGGGGACCGGAAGCCACGTCTAGCTACCATTTACGAATAAATAAAATTTCTTGTATATTTACACACGGTGTTTTTCACGTCTTTGATGACGTACTGGACGAAAATTGACGGAAGATTCACGGTTTACCGATGCACCTCCGGAGCTTCGCCCACTCATCATCATTCACTCCGTGGATATGCTGTGATTTTTTTCGTTTTCTTTTTCCTGGTCGGTGTCCTTCTTTTAATTTTATCAGCGGTTAGGGCTGTTTATTGGCTAGAAAGGCGTGCTAATGCCCGATCAAAAAGTGACTGACAGCCAGCGACACCTGTGATTGAGCATTGTAGTGGTGCAAGATCCATGACACCGCGTACACTCGATTCACATGTAGGACGCTTTGTCTCAGTTTCTGGAGGATTTGTACGCAAAAAATTGGAGTTACCATACACCCGGAGAAAACAGGTTCGCTATGGACGAGTTATCTGTGGTCATTAAACACAATTTTCAAAGCTTGACTTGAAAGTGTTCTTCGAGACGAGAGAATTGCCTATACCGATGTACTAATGTGAACTCCGTTGTTATTGGCATTTTCGATTAGAATAAAACAGCAATGTCATCTATGTAGTAATAACTTCATTTATAAATCTTTCATCACGAACATGTTTACGCGGCTGCTGGCAACAATTAGATGGGAACGTTCAGGTTACCATTTGCTATAGGCTTCAAAATATTGGGCATGAACTTTGTGTACATAATGCGCGTGTGCAAATGTTCATTCACAGTTTCCTTCACAATGGTGTTCACAATCTTTAAATGTTCTGTAATCGTACAGGGGCTTCAACGTTGATCACAGTTCTATAAAGAGCGCACGCAGCTGACGTCCGTAACCGCAAGTTGACGGGTGCCTAAAACTTCGTGCGCAGGGGACGTCTTCTGCACGTCAGAAAAGGCTTCGCGCCATTTTAACAGTCAGCATCTGCATATTGCATCATTGTAGTGCAGTTTATCATGTCGAACGTCAAGTACAGGTATGATATTTCCTCATTTAATTATGGCAAAATCGCACTACGTAAAACGGTTTCAACGTGCCTTGCAACGCGGAAACGAAGCATCGGTAAACGCTCATGTATATCCACTCAAATTATCTATGCGAAATCATTTTGCCGCGGTAAAGCCAACAGGTGTGCATCGCTTGAACTTGTCGCCTTATGTTTAAAGCAGATTCTGTACAGCGCTCGTTTTGTTTGCTAATTTCCTGTACATTTGCGAATATGTACCCAGTACCACAGATGAAGCTTCTGCTGAACAGGAAAAAAAGTTTTTAAGAGCAAATAGCACACTAATTGAAAGGAGATTAACCGCATTTTTAAGAGGCTTTGCCACACTGATCCATCTTGTCGCACAGTTCGAAACGCACTGCCATCGACAGTCAACTATGCATCTTAAGGCATCTTATGCACACCGGCGACCGGTCGCGCGACCAAGTTAGTAGCTTTGCGACTGGTCGCAAACGGTCGCAAACAGTCGCTTTGGTCGCAAAGCGACTGCTTTGACTCAGTCGCTCGCTTGCGCGACTTTTCAGTCGCGCGACTGCAGTCGCAGGACGGCTTGAATCAACCAGCGAAGCCCAGAAGTGATGTCAGCTTTTGTTTACACCGGGCCCATTGCTTTTTTTTTACTGTGCTCGCCCACTGCCGCCGCGTCGCGTCACTTCGTCTGCTCGGCGTGCGTCTGCGCGCACGCGAGCGAAAGCAAGCAGACGGCAGCGCCGGAAAGGTCAACATGGCGACACCTTGTTTATGCAGTTTCCTTCCGCATCGAACGTATCATGTCGTCGTCCTGCGCTGTGTGGCCCGTAAGTTCGCAACCTACGCCATTTATTTACTTTATATTTACGTCCTGAAGCTTCGAGAGCAATGTATTCGTCGGTACTTTGCAGTGTTTCCAAGATTCATTCTCGGATTCTTGGAGACAAGGCTTATCAGGCAGGGCTGAAGAACACGGCCAATCTCAATAAAAAAGACAGAACATACCTGATGCTTTGTCCCCAGCGTGAGATGACAAGAAGCGATAGCTGATTTCCCCATTTATTCATTGCTGTGAAGAGAGTGGGCGAGTAGCAACCTCGATTTCGGATCGAAGCGGGCGGTCGCGTCTGCATGGGTGCTGCCATGTTGGCTTCTAGCCCCAGCTACTGTGCGGCCAGTCGCAAAGCGACTTACTTGGTCGCGTGACCAGTCGCCGGTGTGAATCAGCCCTTACTTCGATTGTACCGTTGGTTCCCAAGAGTTTTCCTACACGAAAAGAAAAATAAGGATTTTAGATTTTCTGAGAATTATCGCTTTGCGCACGCCTTCAACATCCGCTCTCTCGAACTCCACTTTGATTACGCGATATTTTTTTTCTTTTATCTTCGCAGTGTTTAGAAACAGGGAGCCGTTAGAACCAGCCTAGAACTGTATACGCCTTCTAAAGTTTCCTCATCGCCTCCGGTGCACGTTCCCGGTGTTTCGCGCACGTGACTGCCAAGCTCTTTGTTAAAGGCCCCGAGTTGTCGACCTCCCGGGCAGTGGACTGTCGAGCCTCTTCCCTACTCCCCCCATTTCCCCAAGGGTCCCCTTCCCATCTTATCTACCTAAATCGGAACCATCAATTTCTGTTTCGATGCGGTGCTCTCTCGCTGCGCTTCAGCGACCAAGGGGTGGCGGCGTTAATTTTGAAAGCCAGTGGCTCGGTACGTGCTGGGGTTCACACGCGTGACGAAAGAAGAAAAAAACGTGCTCTAGAGAGATACCACGTCTGGGAAATACGAGACGCCATATGCTCCTCTTCTGCGGGAGCGCCGGATGAAAAGATACAGCTTTGGCGCAAAGTTGAGCCAGCAAAGTGGGCGCCGCACGCTTTAAAGTCAACCACTGACTTTAGCAGATGGGGAAAACAGACTTCTGCTTTCGGCATCATGTTTCTGTTATGTTATGGGCCAACAGTG
>JALIZH010026900.1:17500-29194 GCA_030522465.1 Rhipicephalus appendiculatus
ACGCAGACTACCCGGGTTCGATCCTCACTCGGACCCGAAAATTTTTATTATTTATTTTATTTGCATCTTTCTCGATATTTCGGTCACGGACAAGATGATGATTTTTCGGTCACGGACAAGATGATGATTTTTCGCTCACAACCAACGACGCCGACGCCGACGCCGGAATTTCTGCGAAACGAGCTCTTTAACGCTATCGCGTTAAAACACACAACTTGTTTAAAGCTGATCGAGTAATGAAGCCCGTGTACGACGGGCTGCAGTATGCGGGTATGCGCCACAGGTGGTCGACAGTTTATATCTACCCTGTAATGGCAAGGGCACATATTGGTAACTTAAAGGTGAGGACGTTACCAAAAAGTGACATCGGCAGCGTTGACACGACGCATGCAATTATTAAAAATCAGGATGACGGCCGGTATCGAACCCAAACGGTTCTGCGTGGGCAGTCGGGTATTCTAGCACACAGCCACGTCAGGTCTTTAAACAGCTTTGGAAAAAGAAGTCATGCAGGCGTAATGTCGGTGCAACGTTAACTGTTGTTACAGTGCTGGCTATCCTCTTTTATAGTAAAGCGATAGACATTACACATGGGCTCCTAGTATACAGGCGTCATGACGGGTTAACTTCAGTTGTGGTTCCAGCTTTGCCTCCGCTTTTGTAGGTGTGTAATAAACGTTGAATTTGTATTCTTATGACTAGGCTAGCTATATTCACTCTTGCTCGACCCTGGAATACGCTAACTAATGTTATGAAGTATATTCACGCATTCACACCGTAAAGTGCACTACGGTTTCACAATACTGACGTATGTGTTCTGACGGGAGTGCTGACGTTGCGTCAGACCAAAAGTTAGTCTTTAAACGCCAGTGTAGTCGATGTTCCCGGTGAAGTCATGGTGCGAACACAACTAGTACACCAACCAAAACACGCTCATTCGCCTCGTAACACTTGGCTCAAAGCCGAAAACGCAGCACGAACTGTTGTTCGTGCTGCGTCGTCCTCTCTTCATGTGTACGCGTCCCTCAGCTGGTTTTTTCGTTTCTTCTTAATAAAAAGCCTATTCGTGAGGTTAATAATTGAGGGGAGGGGATGTGGTTTCTTTTTATATTAAAAGCAGTGAACATAGGCTTTACCGAATTCCTCTTATTTAGGGATGCGTCAATGTTTAAAAAATGTTGGTGAAGGAGAATGTGTGGACCAGGCATGGCGTCATTTCTAAAACAATCGTCATATAAATGCAAGTGGACAGATGAAGTTACTCCTGCATTTCCGGAGCCCAGACGCTGAAGTGGCCACATTGTACCATATTTTTGCCCCACAGAAGGACAGTAAATAATTCCACAGTTTTGCCAATCCCTCTTTTGGCGCGAGCCACCTACACTGAAGAAATAACAGATTTCTTATTTCAAATCAAATACATTTAAATAATATTGGTAAGCGGGACACGACATTTCTCATATGTTCCGCGGTCGCAGGAACATGAGTGCACAGTTGAAAAGACCACTGAGTTGTGTTGTCTCCTGTCGTAGAATAATTTTATTATTCTTCATCATTGTCGTTTAACTTTATCACTTGCTAAACTTTATTAATGTCGCTAACGTAGCACCTGAAGCGCTGCAAAGACGAATGACGAAACATATCTAACAAAAAGTAAAAATGACGCATAATTTATGCTTCTCTGTAGGTGATTCCAGTTAACTTATTCGTGAAATGAGGTAAATAATTAGCTTGGCCTGTTGCGTTATTGACTTTGTCAACTCTTTTGCGCTCTTATATTAGCTATTGCTAAGGCACGAACCGTTCCTATCCGTTTACCGAGATTCTTGTAATGCATTTTGCGCACATTAGTGTTGATCAGGGCTGGGCAGTATCGAAGATACATGTATCTTAGATACTATCTTAGATACTCTTTGGGTATCTTGTATCTGTATCGCGATACGTCTCGCAAAACGAGTATCTGTATCTGTATTTCCGATACAATCAATTTTGTATCGTGTATCTTAAGATACAAGATACTGCTATTGAAACGCCACCCTGCGAAACAACAAACGTCAGCTGAACTCTGCTTCTCAACCTGATACTGCCGCCACTAAGCCACTTAAATAAATTTAACGACAGTGATATTCCTTTGTCTTTCCGCCAGAGTGCTGCAGTGAGCATATGAAATGAGGTCTATACGCGTCTCTATCGGTGGAGCAGAGTCACGTAATGGCGCTCGAGCCATTTCGACAAAAACAAGCGCGTGAAGTAACGTCTATGTGCAGGCGACCTTTTTTTCTCGATGTTTTCTTTCTTTTTAGCTGTGTCGGTGCCATGAACCTTGTTTGTAGCCACGGTACCGTGCTGCGTACTCCAATGCATGCGATGTCTTTTGCTGAAATTCGGATGCGTGTATAGTGTCGTTATCGAAGTTTGTCTTGCGTGGTGCTTCGTTGCAAAGTCTCAAAAATGCAATAATGGGGTTGCTTGCGTCTCGCTGCTTTCACGCAGAGATTTGACAGATCTCGTCGATGTAAGCTTGAGTTGCACACTATGAAATTGACTTATATTCAAATTAGATTCTAACTACCGTGGCACCATCGGTGTCAATGCTGTATGCAATAGAATAAGCGTTTACGTAACATATGATATTTTGGCGTACTGTATCTTTGTTCTTCGTGCTGAATTATGCAAGAAGGTTTTTTTTTGTTTTTACTGATAGCTTGATTGTTAGCGCAAGTGCTCTCTTGCTGTATGCTTATTCAGTGTAATTTTTTAATGTGGAAAGGCCTTGCTATTTGACTTACGTATATTCGCTTTCTTTTTTAGGTCACTGTAATTTTTTTTTGTGTGTGTGTTACAAAGCAGGGTTAGAAGTTGCAACGGTGCAGCACGTGGCAGCACGTGGCAAAACGTCCTGCGACGTTTTTGCCACGTGCTGGGAAGCTTCTGAGCGGCACAACTTCTCTCGGAGAGGAAATGCTAAAAGATTGCACGTTGTGAATATGTTGCTAAAGAACACTTTTATACTTCACGCAAGTTGATAACCAGGATATGAAAAATCGCTTCAGTTTTATGTCCTCAGTGAACTGTGAGCGCTGACCCGGTAATTATCCTCTTCAGATGATCCTTAACAAAAAAATATCGCTACCAGCGTTGTTGCTGCTCTACAACTGTAGGGTGATGCGGTACTACGAAAACGGTAATACGATTACGGACAAGGTAAGACTTTGCAACGGTATTTGTGTCATCTTGCGGAGGCTTCTGATTGAAGTTCTTGCAATTACAAAAGTGTCACGTAAAGAAAAGCCAAAAACTTGTTTCGGAATGAAACTAATATACATTAAGCAAGAAAAACATAACTTTCGGGATTCAAACAGGATATTTCATTGAAATAAACCAAGTTCGTCGCAGTTAAGACATTTTCAAGCAAACACTTGTGTACACAGGTATTTGCAGCGTCATTATATAGATCTATAATAGCAAATTTACAAATGTATCGAAGTATCTTAAGATACAATTAGAAAGTATCGTATCGGATACATTCGTTCAGGAAGTATCTTGTATCTGTATCTCCGATATTTCTTGCCCGAGTATCTTGTATCGTATCGCGATACAATTTCAAAGTATCTTTGCCCAGCCCTGGTGTTGATCTAAGGGCTATCTAAGATGCTTTAATAAATCTGTCTTCATTCAAACCACCCTCAGACTATCTCCCATAATGACGAAGTCATGTTTCGGATAATGGCGTGGCCACTCTGCGGAAAACCGAATGATTTATCTGTGGCTTACAAACGCGTAACGAAGAAAAAATGCGGGTGGGAAAAAAAAGATGCACGTGGACACAGTAGCGCAGGGACAGAGAAGGCGTCTAGTGCTATTCCTTTTTGTTCCTCGTTTCGTCCACGGAGAAGAATTTACGTTGGAGGAAAAGAGGGAGATTTTGCCTCAACGAGATCGACATGGCAACCGTCGCTTGTTAAAGGAAAAGAAAGCGAAACAGCTGTCAACTGTGGGAGCCGCCTGAGCACAGATCCGGAGAGGACACATTGTTGCCTTTCGCTGCCTGGTTGTGGCGCCGAAAACGAATGGCCTTTGCCTTAACAGCCACCGCTTCGCAAGGCGTGTGCAAGCTGGAGCCCAGTGGTTGACAAAGGTTGGCTTACATTTCTTACCGACTCGGGCACAATAAGAAGAGATGAGCGGCTGTAGTCGTATGTGTATCACGCTTTCGTGCGGTTAGCAGCCACATGCCGAATCCTAATCGCTGTTTGGTCACCGGCCAATGGGAGGATGTATTGCAGCAGTCCCCTATTGGGATGCACCTCGGGACTCTAGGCAATGTTGGAGACATTAGGTGCAGTCAGTGCACAGAACGATTCAAGCAAGGCAGTGGTCCCATTCTTCTTTCTTTTTCCACATTTCTTTTTAGTTTAAACTCTTTCCCACCTATATTACCAAGATCTCGGTAGTGCACGAATGATTAAATATTTTGGGCTGAGAAAAAAGATCACAGCGGCTATGGTGACATGCATGCCAAAATGAAGGATATGTACTATTTGGCTTTGGCACTGCGCACGCATTTAATTTATATTATGCTTCAAGTTGACTAAATTCGTCAAGAATGCGTTTTCATCCCTATACTAGCAACAAAAACAGAAAACATCATACCTTGTAGTGCTTCTCGTCGAGTTGTGTGCTTAAGAATGATAGCATCAACAAAAGAATTGGGTGTAGAACACGGAACTTTCTCGCCTATCGAGGGCAGGGACTTTTCTGCGCAAGAAACAAGGGGAAAAAGAGGAGTGGTACAACAAGCAGTCGTTGTCTCGGCTGTCATCGTCGACAGTTGGGAGGACTGCAGGCATCATTATTTCGCCAAAACCATGGAGGCGTGCGGAGGTTGAAGCGTTACACGCGGGGCGCTGTTTTCGCTCATTACGATAAATCAGGGGCCCCGCTTCGAAGACGCACAACGAAATAAACAGAAGGGAACAAGAAAAAAGCCCTGATAGCAATCTAATGACACCCAGGCCTCTGACACATGTGTTGCTTCTGAATTGGCGCGCAGTAGTCGCACTCCACTTGGTTTCCTTCTTTCTTTCGTTAATAAAATATCGGCAATCGGTGTGGCGCCAGTGTCACTTTTTAATTGACTCTCGCTTGGCTGGACACACTACGGAGGGATGTTAGCGATTGTGTTTTTTAAAGAAGCGCAGTAATGATGATCACTGGGACAGAGGCCATAATGGAGCTTGAGGGTTAACACACCATCAACCACGCCGAAAAGCGAAGCCACGCCTGTTTGCGACCGCTGTATTTGTTCACCAAGTCTACAAAGAAGGAGACCGCGACGCTTTCCTCCATGTCGCTGCCGATCGTCTTGCAGAGAGGACAGTGCCCCAAATGCGCGTGTCTATAGCAAGCGACAAGGCAGCATTCTTGGTCATAACTGGCTCAAGGGTCCTTGTAGGAGGCGCCTAATGATCGCTTGTCTTCTAAATGTTAGGTGCAGGCGCTCAAATCGCCAAATAAGTGGCTAATTTTGGCTTTACTTATGCTTTTTTTGTCGTACAAGGACCTTCTCAACGTAGCAAAGCCGCGCTTTTGTTAAAAGTGCACGGCTAGGAAAGCATGATGTATTTAATGGCAGTCGCACAGGTCGAGCTAGTGGCATACGGAACACAGTTAGCGGCCGTTATAATATATCGTTAATTTGAGCATTAACTCACATGTAGATAAGGTAATGTGACATCAAATATTTCGAACTATACGGTAATATTCATGCCATCGAAGCAACGTAAACGTTCTTCGAAGTTACTGTACTGTACATTTGGCTCATTCAGACTGCAGTGCAGTCATTCTTTGGCGCTAAACACAATTTGACCGGACAGGACAGCCCCGAGTTCAGCGACGACAATGCGAGCTGGTGCAAAAACCCCATAGTGGTCTCGCTCGCTAGTAGTCTATAATATGAATAAATTTTTCAATTATCAACAATGTGCTCACCGTAAAACGGGTTTTTACGGCGAAGCTGTCAAGATGTATACGATCAGGGAGTACATGTAGGCAAAATTTTGTGTGGCCAGAACTTCGACATAACCACCATGTTTTTTTCGGAGAACTGAAATGGGGCACGCCTCGAATGTACAATATGCGTGTTCCTTTTTATTTCTGCAGTTTCACGTACGTAACTATCATTAGCTTTGCACGTCACATTAAGAAGAGGGGGTGACCGCGTCAAGGACTTCGGCCTAATATGGCGCTCACCTGGCACAGGGGTGTCACCATCCTGCTCCCGGAAGGCGAAGCACTGATTTCGAGGCACCCTCATTAAGACAAATACATTCGCGCCATTTCTTAACGTCGTAAAAAACGCCGGGTTGATGGAGTTTTTAAACTCAGCATTGTGCAAAGCGTGCAATTACACCACGCTCTTCGCAAGACCTTCGGTTTTACTTCATTACATGACGAAGCTAACACTAACAGCCTTGTGAGCGTGTCCACTCTAGTGCGCGCCCTGCGATTGTCGTAGCCGTCCTTTATAATACGTCAAAGTCTTTCTCTAACACGTCTCGCCAACAAATTGCTATTGCCTGTCGTATTGTGACGTAAGAGCGTCGTGTTGAGTTGCTATTTGAACTCGAAATAAAAAAGAACGAAATAAGAAAAAAAGCGCGAGCAACGAAACTAGGGGGGGGGGGTGAAGCATGTAGGGATGAGCATTTCAGCTCCACTAACTTGAAACCTGGGGAGTAGCGAGGATGCAGTCCGCTTTTAGTTAACGCGCACGCTGCCAATCTTTATTGTTCAACTACACACAAGAAAAATCTCCCACCGGCACTACATTGCAGGTCAAGATCCAGTGCCCATATATGCGAGGTGGCAACATATATTACAGAAAGCTCACACGCAACAAAATATGCCTGCATTCGCGTGGGACAAAATATTCCTCCATTCGCGTGCCGGAAACCAGCTACGGCAGCAATGAGTCATTCAGTCAAGGTACAACTGAAGTATACCGCCGCGGAACCAACAAGCCTGTTCTAGACAGCCGGTCGCCCGTCTCGAGTTTGTGTGAGACAAGGTGCCGCCGCCTGTCCACAATTACTGTGAAAACACGCTGCCACATCATGCTGTCGGGAGGGCGCCGCGGCGGGGACAACTTGTTTGTCAGTCTGGCTCTCTGTGAGAACGCTTATGCCGCACGAGCGATTCACCCGCGAAAGGCTGCGGTGAACAAAAGGTCGCGGGTTCGGTGACAAAGGCGTGTGCAGGGGCGAACGGCTTAATGACCCGTCTCGGCAGCCGCTTTTCATAATGTCCGCTTTTCGTCAGGCGCCGTCTGCCGACCAGCCATCGTTAGCCTGCCCCGAACATAACTGACTCGGTAGTACATTCTTCGAATGTAATACAGAGTGCCTTGAAATCATGCCACGCGAATTTGACGCATTTGCCGGCAGTGGATAAAAATTCGCATGTGAAGGGGATAATTTGCTCTTTAAACGCCACTGTAGTCGGCGTGCGTCGTACACAGAACTACTGTATTTGCAAAAGCACGCCGATCCACCTCGTCACGCTTGGCTCAAAGCCAGAAAGTGCAGCAATAACACCTACTTACTGACTGCTTCGCATGAAAACGATTCCTACAACGCGTGGGAGCGGCCGAATGTTTTATGATCTTTTTTTGTAAGTCCCAGGTAAAACGCAAAACATAGGTGCGCAAGTTTTAGCTCACGTTACAAGAACAATACATAACAGCTTGCAGAACTGAAATGAATGCCGGCAAAAAAAGAGAGAGAAAAGACCAATGATGTCTTTCGCATGGAGTGATTATTTTTAACGCTAATAAACAACACATAGTTCATTTTTAGGAAACATAGTATAAGGTTACAGTATAAGGTTATAAGGTAACATAAAGGAAGAAGGCAGGGAAGTTAACCAGAAAGACTTCCGGTTGGCTACCCTACACTGGGGGGATTAGGGAAGGGGAATAGAAAGATGAGAGAGGAGGGAAGAGAAGGAAAAGAGAGAGAGAGGCAGTGAAATTCAGTGCAGCGTGTGGAACTGCACCGCAAGTTATAGGCGTTCACACAAGCCCGTCGTCCTCAAAAAGCACAAGAGGGCTTTCAATGCCTTGTGGGCTGTCGAGATGTGGACGGTGCTGTAATAGCACCTGCACAGATAGTGGCCGATCATCCAGTCACCGCAATGCGTTGGCAAGTAGGGCTACTTGTCCCTCTGAGGCAAAACGAGGACAGTGGCACAGCAGGTGTTCAATATTTTCGTCGGTGCCGCAAACATCGCATGCCGCACTGTCAGTCACTCCGATTAACGTTGTATATGCTTTCGTGAAAGCAACTCCCAAACAAAGGCGATAGAGAAGCGAAGCTTCGCGACAATGAGGGCCGGATGGAGGCTGGAGTTGCAGTGAAGGGTTCAGTTGATGCAGTCTGGTCTGTTGTATGTTTGGCGCGTTCCACTCAGTCAGCGTGAGACTGCGGGCCAGTTGACGAATCTGCCTCGCAGCGTCTGTTCTTGAAAGCGGAATTGGAACGATGTTTGCTTCCTGATGTGATTGGCGAGCAGCATTATCTGCGGAATCATTTCCTCTGATACTACAATTTCCAGGTACCCACCGAAAGTCAATGTCGTGGCCTTTTTGTATTAAGTGGTGGTGAAGTTTCACGGTTTCATATGTCAACTGTTCGTGACATTCGCGTCGGAGAACTGACCGCAGGCACTGTAACGCCGGTTTTGAGTCAGAAAACAAAGCCCATCTACTTGGTCGTTCTTCAGAATCGATGAGTTCCAGTGCACTACGCAGAGCTGCGAGTCCTGCCGTCGTAGACGTCGTCGCATGGGAAGTCTTAAAACGCAGAGTTACCCCTTGGGATGTGTTGCGACTTGCCTGCTGCTTGAGCCGACCAGCGGGTAGCGTGGTGCCGAGCGTAAGGTGTCGAACCGCAGGCCCATCGATGTTCGGAGCAGAGAGCCGTGGCAGTGAGCGACTCGGGAGGAAAACTTAACAGAAGTCTATTTACATGACGAAAGATGACAGATTGAGACCGTAGTTACAACAAATGTCTTGGGCTTTTATGTCGCCGCGTTGCCAACTCGGGGCGCATTGTCCGCATCTTTGGCCAATACGGCTCTCGATGGCCTTGTAGCTCCACCCCCGAGACTGGGGACCGACGTCCAATAGGTGCACGTGGAGAGGGCACCGTCGAAACGATGACCAAATATGGTCACGACAAGAGCACCACGGTTTTGCGCACAGTACCAACTTTTGCACACGTTTGCAGATCTTGGCCTGTGCTGGTTCCCGGAATTCTTCCGGCCGGGGGGGTAGAGTCTCTGTGATCGTGCCGAAGAATGTCACGGCTTGATAGGAAGATCCTCCGCCAGGCAACAACACGCAGCAGGTGTTCTGTGGACTGGACCTCGGCTTTGTCTCCTCGTTGCTTGGAATGTGACGAGCAGCCTCATCCCCCCCGCCGGCAGCATCTTGCCACAAAGGGCTGTTCGCGGCACTGCCGCTGGAATTTCTGGTCACTTGACCACGCCGCACGCTCGTAGGCATTCCAGGAAAAGGGATTAGACCTGCTCCCCCCGAAGGGCAGCGAACCCGGGAGGAACTTTAGAAAAATAGGAGCATTGTCCGCGGCCTCTGCCGCGACGGCTTCCAAGGCCGATCGTAACAGATGGTATAACCACCGCTCCACCCGAACTGGACGACCTAGTCGAGCCATCCGTATAGATGTGCACGTGGTTACTGTAGTTCTCGTACAGTATAGGAGTAGGCTCAATTGTTTTAGGGCATGTGTCGGTAAGTCTGATTTTCTCCGCAGTCCAGGGATCGTTAGGTGAACTCGCGGGCGGCTCAAGCCCCACGGAGGGAGCGGTGGCTTTGACGCAGGGGTGTACGCCGCTGTAAATGTTGAGCGGTGCTTGTAGACAATGGCGCCAAATGTCGTGCGGGGCCTTTCAGCGGCGAGGCTCGCCAGGTGGTGAGAAGGAATCCTAGCATAGTGCCTGAGGTACGTACGCATTGTCTCGATGGTAATGTGTATCGTGATTGAGTAGTCTTGAGCGATGGCAATGGTTTCCGCCGTTGAAGCACTGCGGGGTAGCCCAAGGCATATTTTAAGAGCTTGAGCTTGAATGCGAAAGTTCACCAGTGTGATCCGTGCGGTGACTTACGAAACACCGTTGTCTCTCAGTCGTATCTCCTTGCTCTTTTTTATAGCTTTCTTCTTGTTATTTTTGGAACTCATTCGATACACATACTTAGCACAATAACAGCGCATGTCATAAAGTATTAAGGAGAACGACGACAATTTTACTCTCGTCATAACTGCTGCCAAAAACCACAGCGTCGATCAACAGAAAAAAATTTTCATTTAAGGAACGTTTTGTCTAATGCACGCGAGCCTTGCATACAACGTTTACGGGAGCATGCCGCCGGTCGCATACCTGACCCTTGAACTCCGTACCCGCACTTTAACCTGTATGTCCCATGACTTAAGAGGGTGTTGAGGCGAGCTCGTTGGTACGGATCCATAAGAATACGCAGCGCTAAAACAGCACGAGACACGGCGAAAACAAGGACGGGCGCTGTATGTCCTGTATGTCCCCTCAACGTCTAACGTTAAATGCGCGCGGATATCACGCCCTGAAATATCCCACGGACCCTCGTGCATTTTCCCAGGACAAGTAGAAGGAGAAAGCCGTCCTTTTTTTTTCTTGTTTTTCTTCTGACCCGATTGTGTTAATCTAGTTTACGTACGTGTGGTGACCCCATGTCACTGTTGCAGAGATCTCAGGCCAACGCCCTACTGAAACCAGCAACACACGAAACCCAGGTTTGTTGTTTTGCGGAAGCGTTGCTTGGTAGATCTGAGCCCAAACGCCGACGATGTAAGATGGAATTCTGTTCGACGCGTGATTTCTAGAAATGATTCTCTCGGTCGCATGAAAGTGTGGAGGAAATACGCGCGGCTGCTACTGTTATACTATTTTCTAGTAGAGAGGAAAACATTTTTTTAATGTTGCAATGAAATCCTTTGTGCGTCCTACCAGGCAATTTTATTCATTCTCATTGCCCATAATCTTTGTTGTCACTCATGATAATGTTATTTGCCTCATTATCAGGATGTCAGATTGGACGTGACGTGACGTCGGCTATACGCTACAAGCTGCTTATCTAACCCTAATTTGAAGGTACATGGCGCTCGCCAGAGGTTGTCTTTTGTCGCAACACTCCATCGACGCGAAAGATGGGCGTTCTTTGTACTTTTGTACGTTTGTGTAAAAGACGTTCATTTTCTTTTTTTATAATGTGCATTTCTGTACAATACTTAGTCTTCCGACTAAAAATTATCATGGTATGAGTTACTTACATTTTTTTTTCTTGCTATTGGTGAATTGTTTACTTTAGCGTGATATCTTGAAGTGTGTGTTTCGACAAGTCTCTTACTTTTTGAATTAGATTTACACTTTTTGTAAAATGTATCTTTTTCTTTCCACTGCATCTCAGCAAATGTATGGGTGGAGGGACCTTAGTCAGGCAGAGGAAATCTGCCTTTAGTCCCTTCAACCTAGGCAATCTTTTTTGTTTGTCTGAATAAACAATGAATGAATGAATGAAAGACAAAAGGGCTTACGCGATTGGCTTGTCAGCGGAGAGTGCAGACACGGCGCGAACTCGAT
>JALIZH010026902.1:0-23925 GCA_030522465.1 Rhipicephalus appendiculatus
CTTACCCTCCCATACAAATTTTGGTATACCCCAAGTTAAAGAGGCGATCACGAGAGCACCCAGACGTAGGCGGCTAGATAGATAGATAGATAGATAGATAGATAGATAGATAGATAGATAGATAGATAGATAGATAGATAGATAGATAGATATGTAGATAGAAACTCGAAAGAGCTTACAGTACGCAAAGAAATGCTTCGCATTTAAAAAGCCGGCAGATCACACGCACTGTGGAAATCGATGTATTGCGAAGCAGCTAGGAAGGAGCAAATCATGCTTTACATAAATTGCATGTCATGTTTTACATGTTAGGACCTGTCATTTATGTTCGTCAGTCACGTCGCGCAATACCAGTTTTGGTGTATATCAAGCTAGCGAACTGGACGCAAGCGCACCATGAGCGTGGCATGTAAATGGCGTTGTAGATGAGATGCACGCCAAGATTTTCATGTTAGCACCTGCCACTTATGTTCGTTATACAGTCATGTCACTCAATACCAAATTTGGTGTACATCAAGCTAACAAAACGGCCGCGAGCGCGCCATGAGCGTGGAATGCAAGTCATGTCGCTCATGACATGTCATGATTTCCATATTACCACTTGTCATTTATGTTCATCATACAGTCATGTCACTCAATACCAAATTTGGTGTATCTCAAGCTAACGAAACGGCCGCGAGCGTGCCATGAGCGTGGAATGCAAGTCATGTCGCTCATGACATGTCATGATTTCCATGTTACCACGTAAAGGAGTGTGAACTTGTCGCAGGTTCGGATCCTGCCGGTGGCATGTTATCTTTTCGTCCACTTCTCTTTCTTCACATTTACATTACAATTACTTCTAATAACGTCCCCTATACTTTCCTTGGCATCATTGTCTGTTAGTTCTCATTAATAATGTTACCACGTGTCATTTATGTTCGTCATACAGTCGTGTCACTCAATACCAAATTTGGTGTATATCAAGCTAACGAAACGGCCGCGAGCGCGCCATGAGCGTGGAATGCAAGTCATGTCGCTCATGACATGTCATGATTTCCATATTACCACGTGTCATTTATGTTCGTCACAGTCACGTCATTCAATACCAAGTTTGGTGTATATCAAGCTAACGAATCGGCCGCGAGCGCGCCATGAGCGTGGAATGCAAGTCATGTCGCTCATGACATGTCATGATTTCCATATTACCACTTGTTATTTATGTTCGTCATACAGTCACGTCACTCAATACCAAGTTTGGTGTATATCACGCTAACGAAATGGCCGCGAGCGCGCCATGAGCGTGGAATGCAAGTCATGTCGCTCATGACATGTCATGATTTCCATATTACCACGTGTCATTTATGTTCGTCATACAGTCATGTCAGTCAATACCAAATTTGGTGTATCTCAAGCTAACGAAACGGCCGCGAGCGTGCCATGAGCGTGGAATGCAAGTCATGTCGCTCATGACATGTCATGATTTCCATGTTACCACGTGTCATTTATGTTCGTCATACAGTCGTGTCACTCAATACCAAATTTGGTGTATATCAAGCTAACGAAACGGCCGCGAGCGCGCCATGAGCGTGGAATGCAAGTCATGTCGCTCATGACATGTCATGATTTCCATATTACCACGTGTCATTTATGTTCGTCATACAGTCACGTCATTCAATACCAAGTTTGGTGTATATCAAGCTAACGAAACGGCCGCGAGCGCGCCATGAGCGTGGAATGCAAGTCATGTATGACATGTCATGATTTCCATATTACCACTTGTTATTTATGTTCGTCATACAGCCACGTCACTCAATACCAAGTTTGGTGTATATCACGCTAACGAAATGGCCGCGAGCGCGCCATGAGCGTGGAATGCAAGTCATGTCGCTCATGACATGTCATGATTTCCATATTACCACGTGTCATTTATGTTCGTCATACCGTCACGTCATTCAATACCAAGTTTGGTGTATATCAAGCTAACGAAACGGCCGCGAGCGCGCCATGAGCGTGGCATGCAAGTCATGTCGCACATGACAAGTCATGATTTCTATATTACCACTGGTCATTTATGTTCTTCATACATTCACGTCACTCAATACCAAATTTGGTGTATCTCAAGCTAACGAAACGGCCGCGAGCGCGCCATGAGTGTGGCATGTAAATCATGCTTTTTCATGACAAGTTAGTCATAATTTTCATGATATGACCAGCCATTTATGTTCGTCATACGGTCATGTTATGCCATACCAAATTTGGTAGAAACCCCATTAACGATACGACCAGGAGAGCACAAAGTCGTAGGCGGCTAGATAGATAGATAGCTTGATAGATAGATAGATACGCTCAAAGTCGCCGAAGTTCGCTAAGAAATGCTTCGCATTTAAAAGACTGAGAACACTTGAGCGTCGCCTTCAAGAGCAGAACGCAATAGCGTAATTTGGCCCCGTTCTCATGTCTTCTCAATCGCTGGCTTGCTTTCGCTTCTAGATGTGCACGTCAACCGGGCCGCAGGTAAATCAACGTTTGCTCGGGTAACATTTACGATTTGAAACTATTGCCTATTTCCACTCGAACCAAAAATTTTATTACGAGGCCACAACAAGGGCCGATTCTGGCGCCGTAGTTGTCCGCCGCCGCCACCGCGGCTGTCCGTAGCCACTACCGAATGGGAATCGAACCAGGGCCCTCCGCGGGGCAGTCCAGTACTCTACCACTGCGCTACGCCGGTGCTTGATATTCCGTTGCAAACTGACTCTATGCAGGCTTCATGTCGGGTAAGCAATCACGTTGACATGTGCAATAAAGCGTTTTGTAACATTAAGTAACAACCAGGCGTCACGCAATGCCATCTGCGTATCGAGTGGGTGGCTGAATCCTCCAACCCATGATGATGATGATGATGATGATATCCTCGTATGGATGGCGCTCACCCACCCATAACCCATTATAAAAGCCTCAGGCATAATTCTTCATCGTCGTCAGCCACAGCACCAACAAAGTGCACATAATGCCTTACAAGTGTGTAGCGGGTACCTCGCTTTTCCGAAGAATGACGAATAGTGGCATACTGGACGTTTCCCCACTACACATAAATTATGATAATTTATGGCCTAGTGGGTACCATGCAAGTGTGCTTGTAGTAGTTGACCCAAGAGTGTTCAAACAAGGCTCTAGAAAGGCCGCTCTTCCAGCTTTCGCTGTGACTGTGCTGCGCGTTCCGCGCAGGCTTGGCGTTTTTTTTATTTGCTTCTAATTCGAATTTTTGCTCACGGGTGCTCACGGATGACCCCGATTTCTCGCTCAGAGCCAACGATGCCGACACCAGAATTTCCGCGAAATGAGCTCTTTAACGGGTTAAAAAAATTCACCAAGAATTACCACACTACCCAATGGGAATTCTGAGCGCAGCTCCGTGTGAGGCTAGGCCAGCTGTGTTTGAAGTTTTGGCGTCCCTCAGGGCATCGACTACGCCATAAATAATAATTTTATTGCGATAGCAATTATATGGACACTCGCGGCTGGTTTTCGCCGTCGGCGTCATTGCCGTATATGTATATGTATATATATAACCGGGCCCGCCCGTCGTTCGTGAGCGTGAAAAGACGCGAGGGGGGGGGGGGGTCCCTCGAGCGACCTTCGATTTTACGAGCGGGGGGCGCGCGCGTTATCTCCCCTTCTCGGCGGCCGACAGCGGGCGGGGGGGGGGGGGGGGGCGACGTTCGATTTTACGAGCGCGGGCGCGGGCGCGCGCTTTATCTCCCCCTTCTCATCTCCCCTTCTCGGCGGCCGGGCCGGCGTACCCTTCTACGTGCTGCGCTTTCAACGCGAAGAGAATTCTCTTAAACAAGCGTGCCCGCGGGCGCGCGCTTTATCTCCCCTTCTCATCTCCCCTTCTCGGCGGCCGGGCCGGCGTACCCTTCTACGTGCTGCGCTTTCAACGCGAAGAGAATTCTCTTAAACAAGCGTTTTCTAGAGTTGCGTGAGATCGGATCCAAAAAGAGTTAGCTGCCAGCCTCACTTCGTATAACATTACAATTTTTTGCTATCGCATTCATTGCTTCACCCTTGCGGTGAAACTGTGACTTTTTTGTGAAGCACGACAACACCCACCACTACGCCATTATTTGTCTTTCCGCAGATAAGGGAGGCACCGGCTACACATATCTAAGACATTATGTGCACTTTGTTGACGCTGCATGTGGCTGATGACGATGAATAATTATGGCTTAGCACTTTGCAGTGGGTGGGAAGCATTAAACCACACACCCGTTGCGCACTTAGCATTGTGTGATGACTGCTTGTTATTTCACTCTTCTGCCACGTATGGCATGGTCAACTCGATTCCTTGCCCGACATGACGCATGTATAGGATCCTTTCGCAAATAAGTTTCGTGCACTAGCGTGGCTCTGTGGTAGAATACTCGATTGCCACGCTGAGGGCCCGGGTTCACGTCTTATTCGGTCATGCATAATTTTTTCTCATTTTATTTTTTTTAGTCTATCGGTTACGCCACCGACGGCGACGGCGCTCAACGCAGGAACGGAAGCATAAGAGCTGCGGTCTAAAATTTGAAGATCTATTCTACTATGTGACCAGCGAAGCTAAATACGTTACAGAGGTGACACAATTTCGAGCATTAGGCGATCCCACAGCTTCAACTAAATTCGAAATGTCTCACTAGAAATTTACTTTTGAATTTAGCGTAGGCCGGGCGATTTTTTGTTCCTTTGTCATTGTTTATATTATTCTGTGCATTGCTGTGAAGTATATAAACATCTCGTTTTTTACCCAACTCAGGCCCATTTACAGTGTCTGCTTGTGTACTGAACGTCCAACAACCTCCGATTTTGTCATTCCCCGTGCACGTGCATGATGACAAAAAATGCGCCTGGGATGTCCAGGTAATTGTCATCCGCAATGGAGGGCTCCGGAAATTTCGATCGCCTGGGATTCGTTAACATGTGCTTAAATCAAAGACGCTCGTGCACTTACACTGGCCTCTAGCGTTTCGCCTCCATCAACATGCGACCGCCGCGGCCGGGATTGAACCCACGTCGTTCGCGTCAGCAGTCGAGCACCGTAAGTATTGTACCACCGTTGCGGCTAGCGCTTTGCAAGTTCTGCTAGTTTGCTATTTTTTCTAGTGTTTCATAAAGAAAGCATATGGTGGTCAACAAAGGTCTATATTTAACGTGTATTCCATGTAGCCACAGCCGTCTCTGTCTGGTGCATGCCGCGTGACTCAGTAGCATAATTCTTTGGAATAGGTAGTGTGGAAAGATCTTGCGTAAAAAGTGGATCTTACATCAAGCGTCTGAATGAATGTCTGTAAAACTTCGAAAACGAAGAAATATATTTAGGACTCATTCGCAAAACTTCGTGTCGTCTAACTTCGCTCCTTGTTCTGCAGTCACAAGTTTCCGGTCAAGAAAACTCGTCATAATTTCCCACGCCGGCAGTTCACCATATTACATCCATATGTCGGCAAAACTTGTTGAGCTCACTCAGACTCACTCATGAAATATATTTTGCGCTTAGGGCTCACTCGGACTCAGACTCACCAAAGTTTTACTGAGCCGGACTCACTCGGACTCACATTCACCAAAATTTTCTTCAACTGGACTCACTCGGACTCAAACTCACCAAAACATTACTCACCTGGACTCACTCAGACTCAGACTCACAGCTTGATCTGAGTCTGAGTGAGTCCGAGTGAGTCGACTCATGAGTCCGTAAGCCTATAATTAGCTTTCTCGACCATGGTGTCAACGCTCTTTTAACACCAATATCTCACGTTATCAACTCTCTTCTTGGTGCCTTGTTATATAGTACCTTCGAATACGAGTTATAAGTGCTCGCAAACCGGTAAGGTCATTTTTTCTTGAAAGAGATGACAGCATAAGATATATTTATCAAGAACTTCCATGGAAGAGTTGGCGGGGGGGTGGGGTGGGGGGCAGGTCAAGGCACCCCCCTTAGGAAATTCGCACCTCTGATCAATAAATATTGATCAGAGGTATGGACACTGCTTTGTAATACATGTGAGTAGATGTGAGTATAAATGTGAATTCAGGCAAGGCTGATAGTAGTGCTGAAGATGAGTACATAGGACCGCAAATTGGCAAAAAAAAAAAAAAAAACCTGGAACTCACTCAGACTCACGCAAGAAATATATCTTGCGCTTTGGACTCACTCGGACTCAGACTCACCAAAAGTTTCCTGCGCCGGACTCACTCGGACTCATATTCACGAAAATTTTCTTCATCCGGACTCACTCGGACGCAAACTCACCAAAATATTACTCACCCGGGCTCACTCAGACTTAGACTCACGGCTCAATCTGAGTCTGAGTGAAGTCCGAGTGAGTCGACTCATGAGTGAATTCGCCGACCTATGATTACATCACATATTATATCACATATTACATCATATTACGTCATGATTATAGAGGCCGGATTTATAGGCACTAAAAATCTGGTTTTAGGCGCCAAAAATAGGCAGGCAAAACACAGTTTTAGGCCCCCCAAAATCGTAAATATAGGCACAATAAATTTTTACGAAAATATAAAATTTTCGAAAACAGACGTGCGTGAGCTGTGTCTACGACAGGAATGCAAAAAAAAAAAAAGTTATAGTTTATGATGGCACAAAGGCGCCAATGGTTTAGTATAGCCTTTAATTGTCCTTGTCCCGAACGGTTCGCGGAACACGGCTTCTCCTTTTATTGTCCAGCATGGTGAGTTAAGTGACCACCGTAGAATAAACACGCTCCTGGGTCTCATTTTTTTTCGTCATGGCTGAGAAGGGCAGCACAGGAGCAAATAGCCAGTCCGCTAAAAGGCCAGAAGGGTCCTTTAGCCTCGTATTAAACCGGTTCTAATCGCAAAGGGTCAATTTCTCCTCTGTCTGTGTTCAGCGGATTTGAGCATTTCAAACAGGCAAGAGAAATGCATGCACTGGGTGCTATACGATCTCTTCTGCCAAGATTTGCAACGCTACGCGCCCCGGAAAGAGGTGAAATGTCAGACTGAACGCCGCTTGCCTTTAATCTCACGGGCGCACGCCCCAACATGGTGGAGGTGACGTACAACAAGGAATGGTCTTGCGTACGTCACAGTAGTACGTGACAGTGCCAGAATTTTCGAAGCGACGTGTGTAATTTGTGCAATTTGTTGCTTGAATAGAAGAATGAAAGTTGACGGAAATATTAAAACGTAGAAACGGAATCTGTGCGCTTTTTTTATGTATTTTTTTACTTCGAATCAAGCTAGATGCGAGACTCAGCTTCCTCCATTTCGTTTGCGTTCGTGTTCTCGCCGTTTTCGCGTCGTGCCGGCGCCAGCCCTGACAACGCTTGGCGTGTTTTCGGTGCATAATCCCTTAGAGCAGTTCCAGCGGTGCGACACTTGGTGTCGTGGTAAGGATACATGATCCATGCGCAGCCTCTACAAACGTGCGCGCATTGAGGGATCCATCCCACAGAAAAAGGCAGTACACTACAGAGAACGCCGAAACGACACAACACCGCTTGCGTGCACGACCTGGCTTGCGCATGTCATGCGAATGTAACCTTGCATGCGCATGACGTTGATGCGTCTGCGTCGTGTGATCTTCCGGCTCCGAGTTGCTCCCATACCGAAGAGGGCAGGGAAGTAATTTGGCTTGCGAAGTCTACACGGGGCGAGTGGCAAAGGTTTCAAGCTCACCTCCTCGCATCATGCTTTCGCGGCTAATAATGAATCAATTAAAAAAAATCTTGTTCTACCAAGCTCTTGATTGGGCACGCAACGACTTCAAGTGCTTAAGATTTCTGATGTGACCTGGTGAAGCGCCCTTTAAGAAGTAAATTACAAACAAAACAAAAACCACGTGGACATCTGATTGTATTTTACCAACTCCACGGTTTCGCATTCGTTCTCCATCTTCCTGCAGCTCCACAGAGTCACGTCCTGCTCCTTGCCGCAACCTATTTCCCTAGTTCGTTGAACTAGGGAACTAGGTTGCAACCCATAGAGTTCCGAAGGTCAATGTGGCCCGGTAAAATGAATAACGGTCTTCAACTGTACTCGAAAGCAAAATTTGAGGTTAAATAGTGTTCATATAGGTACGTATTTTGAAAATAGGCATTTATAGGCACTATAAAAACACTATAAAAGCCCTCCCTAACCTCTAATTCATGCTCATATATCAAAGTGGCACGATAGGAACGCAAGTAACAAAATAGGCATTTGCCTAAAATCCGGTCTCTAGTCATGATACGTACCCCACGCACTAAGTTCCGCAATCCGTGTGCATGCTGTTGCGACTCGGGTCCGGCGGGTCTCATCGTAGGTAGCTGGCCCCGCCGCCGATCCCCTAGCCCATCTTTAGCACAGAGGAAGGCGCTCGTAGGAGATATTTTACAGACGTTTATTTACATTGAGATATCAAGAAGGAGTGTAAAAGAATACAAAATGTCTTCGGCTTTTATAGCGCCGCGTTGCCAATCCTGGGCGCATTGTCCGCATATTTAGCCAATACGGCTCTCGATGGTCTCGAAGCTCCACCCACGAGTGGGCGAAGACGTCCAGTAGATGCACGTGGAGAGGGCAGTCCAAAACGATGCCCAAATATGGTCACGAAAATCACCACAAATATTTTGCACATGACACCAAGCCTTTGTCTACGTCCGAGGACCTTGGCTTGGCCTGGTTCCAAGAACTCTCCCGGCCAGGGGGAAGAGTCCAAAAGCGGAGGTGGGGGGAGGGGTCGACATCTTCGAAAGGACCGGCTCCTTACGACTTGTATTAAAACTTGCCTCCCTGCGCTAGTGCAGAAGAATGCAGCGGCAGTCGGATTAGTCTCGCTGTCGCCCCAAACAGCAAATACCACGGTGGCCTTGACGACGGCTTGGCCCCCTCGTTGCTTGGAAAGTGTCCGGCAGCTCCATCCCCCGCCGGCAGCATCGTGCAAGAAAGGGCTGTTCGCGGCACCATCGCTGGATCTCTGGACACCTGACCACGCCGCGCGCACGTGGGCCTACCAGAAATACGGCGTTAGACTTGCGCCCCCCGAAGGAGGAGGAGGATAAAACTTTATTGACACCAAAAATGGGTCAGGTGAGGGGGGGTGGGGGAAGGGGTCAGGGAAGGAAAAGACGCTGGGCCCTCAGGCCGCTCTAGGTGGCCGAAAGTCTTTGCGCTTCGGCGACCCCAATGGCCCAGCCCACGATCCGGAGTTGGTCTTCCGGTCGTGAGCTGCGCAGAGCAGCCTCCCAACGCTCCTGTCGCTCAGCCCCCCGCAAAGGGGGGGTATTGGAGGGAAGCGAACCCGGGAGGAACTTTTGATTGACAGGAGCATTCTCCGCTGCGTCTGTCATGATACTTCCAAGGCCGATCGTAACAATGCCCACTTAGTTTTCTTTTAAATAAATCTTATCAGTAGCATCCTCTAACACGAAAGCGTAACAGTATACTTTTAGTAGAACGTTTGTTGGAAAAGCGGATATCGGAAGGTAGACAAAAGTGCGTAGCCTCGCGCTGCAGTGCGCACTACCAGAAGATAAACTTGATCACTTTATATATGGCAAAGCTCATAGACGCAAGTCTGAAGGACATAGCGCTACTCTTCTTTATTTGTTTCTGCAATAGTAAGGGGGGCACATTTCGCGAGCGAAGTTCCTCGCAATGGTAAGCGGTCACATTCCACAGGAGAGGTGGCGCGAGCGATGTCAAGTATAGCAGAAAAAACCTGTGCGTTTCTGTTATGTCCGGATGTGTCGTCGGCCCCGAGACGTACGCGCGGGGGCGCGGTAGCCTCAAAAGCATAGACAGGCAGGAACGGTTAAAAACGTGTTTATTCCTACTTGGAGGCGGCAGCCGAACTGCCGGGGAAAACGCGCGGTGACTCGTTTGTAACGAGCGGGGGAGAGGGAAGGAGTCGACAACCGGACGTCCGCAGGAACGGTGTACCGCTTCACTCAAGACGTTCGGGGGGCTCGCTCGGGAACAAAGGTGCGCTTGGGACACAACATCTCCTCCCTCCTTAGATGGTCGCTTGGAAGCGATCTGGGGGGTCGCCGTGGGCGCGTGGACGCTCTGGGCGCGTAAACAAGAGGAGCCTCCGCTTGCTGGGTGTCATTTTCTTCCCGTTCAGGGCCGGCCGGCGGCGGCGCCGATTCATCTGGTGCGAGATGCCAGGCTAAGTGGGATGAAGCTTCCGTCGGGGTGCTTGCTTGAAAGGGAGCCTTCCTTGGCAAATTACCTGAACGACGTAGCTGATTAAGGTGGCGGCGAGTGGCCTTTCCGCCTATGTCGACGAGCCATGACCGCAAACCTATGCGTTTAAGTGCCGTCGCTTCAACCCAGCCGGGTCTTCTGTTGAACTGGCGTGCGTATATGCGTTGTCCCATTTCAATTCTCCTGCTACGTGGGAGCTTTTCTTCCCCCCTGAGGGGTTTCCGCTGAGGGCTCCGGGACAATTGCTGTCAGATGGGTTCTCATTTCTCGTCCGAACATCAATCTTCCTGGCGTTTGCCCTGTGGTGTTTTGAACAGTGTTGTGCTGCCTGAAGAGAAATCGCGCGATGCGGCGTTGCATTGTCCCAGTCTGATCTTTAGTAAGGGCGCGTTTAAGTTCTGCCACGTAGCGCTCGGCTTGTCCGTTCGTCGCTGGGTGGTAAGGGGCTGATGTCACAGAAGAGACGCCGTTGTCGCTGTAAAACTTGAGAATCTCCGTGGACACAAACGGAGTGCCGTTGTCCGAGACTACCTTGCGTGGTAGGCCGAACGTTGCAAACAACGACCGGAGAGTGTCAATAACTGCTGCCGATGTTGTTGTAGTCATTTGCTTTACCTCAAGCCACTTGGTGTATGCGTCTACAACCACCAGGAATGAACACCCTTCGATAGGTCCAGCAAAATCAATGTGCAGGGTGTGCCAAGGCGTGTCTGGTCTTTCCCATTCAGGAATAGGGGCTCTTGGTGGGGCTCTGTGGTTGCATTGACAAGGCTGGCAATCTTGCACTGTTGATTCTATGTCATGGTCGATACCAGGCCACCACATATAACTTCTGGCACACTTCTTCATGGCAACAATGCCTCGATGACCTGCATGGACAAGCGACATGGCTTGTCCGCGAAGTGCTGCCGGAATCACAACTCTTGATCCCAAAGTGATGCAGCCGCGATGAGTGCTTAACTCCGTAGCTCGCTTGCGGTAAGCGTTGAAGTGTTCACCCTTTAGCTTCTGCACGTTGCCTTCTTGTATAGCTGTGTAGCGATGGACAGAGACGAGAGACGTCGTCGTGAAGGCGGCCAACGTGGCCGTGCCGCTGTCTCGCCACTTTATTGAGCGAAGCCAAACGGAGCGGCGGCAGCTGCTGGCGTCCAGTTCCGCCAGGCGCGTGAACCCGTTCTAACTGTCTCGCGGCTCGAGCTCTCCATGAGCTGCGCGAGAGGCGCGGCGCGGTGTTGGTAAACGATGATGATAATGAATGGCGATGGTGATGCGCTACAGATTACTCCCCCCCTCAGAAATGAACCCGTAATACAAAATTATGAGGGCGTATATACAAGTGTACATAGCGCGAAACAAAGTGTCCGTGGGCAGTCAAGGTCGTTTACGTGAAGGGACCATCGGGAGCCAATGGGTCTCTGGTGGGCGGCTCTGGGAGTTGCGCAGCGGGCGAGAGTCTTGGCGAAGGCAAGCTGTCGGAAGTAGCTGTTGGTGTTTCCTGCACGATCGACTGACGCTTGCGCGCAGAGTGGCTCTGGACCGATTCAATCGCGAGACCGCCTGTGGGTCAATCCGACGTCGAAACTTTCCATACTGGCCCGAGCGATGGCGGCACGTGGGGGGAGGGAGTCGGTGATGTTGCAGTTGTCAAGCTCGTCGTCCCATTGTTCGGTCGATTGCTCTTGAGCGGCAGTTGCTCGTGAGAACGGATCTTGGGTTCGACAGGAAGCGCACTGGATACGGAAGAGGGACGGGAAGGTGCGTCAAATGCAGTCACCGAAAAATCTTGGGGGGCCAGATCAGGGGAGCATGTACGTGGCATGGCAGGCTGGTTGCCTGCCTGCGTGGTTAGTTGGGCACACGTGGTCTGCTGTACCTGTGGCGAGCCAGATGAGCGGTCCTCGAGAGTTTCCGTCATGGTTGCCACATCCCGCACGTTCGGCCGTGGCTGGTGAGGAGTGCGAACCTCTGCTGTGGTTGTTTTCGAGGTCGCTGGTGGTCGTTGTTGGCAAGACGCGCAGAGCGTTGATGCCGATGGAAGGTTCGGTTGGTCGAAGGAAACTCGGTCGGTGACCATGTCTGTGGCAGACTCCAGGGCGTGCGGCGAGGTTGCCGTCTTGGAGTCTGATGTGTCAGAGGTGTCACGAGCCGTTGAGGTTGGGGAAGACGGGCGAGTGGTAGGCATGCGTGACGGACCCTCGTACCTTCGGAGACCCTCGGGGAGGTCCTCGGGAAGGTCGGTCCACGCAGGGGCGTCTTCTACCTGGTCGTCGTGGTCGGGCGCAGGAATGGGTGCTCCTGTGCCCGGACCCGAGGTAAAAGGAATCGTAGCCGGGGAAGAAATGTCGTAGTAAAGGGAGAGCTGCGGGCTGGCTTTTAGAGCTGGAGTCGACGGAGGGGAAACCCGGAACCCGGAACCCGATGATGATAATGAATGGCGATGGTGATGCGCTACAGCTGCGTAGACTTCCTTCAAGACAGTGCACTCCTGCGTTGATGCTGCTACCGTTTCAGCTGTTAGCGGAGGGTTCGGCAGCGCCTCGAACATGAGTATGTCACCTGGCGGGGGTGGCTCGTCGATTGTGGTGTCCAGCGGCAGGCGGCTTAGTGCGTCAGCGTTCTGGTGTTTCTTACCAGTGCGATGTACGAGTTCGTAATCGTACGCCGACATCTTGATGCACCATCGTGTCATTCGCGGCGACAATGTCTGTGGCATTGGCTTCTGGGGGACCCATGATACCCAATAAGGGTCGATGATCTGTAATGAATGTCACTCTTCTGCCGGTAATGTACTGGCGGAAGTGGTCTGCTGCGTAGACGATGGCAAGTCCCTCTTTATCTAGCTGGGAATAATTCCTCTCTGCCTGCGATAGGGTGCGCGATGCGAAAGCAATCGGGGCTTCCCGTCCCTGGTCGTCAGCTTGGGAGAGGACTGCTCCCACTCCGTACGGTGATGCGTCGCAGGCTAGCAGTAGGGGTCTCCTTTCGTCGTAGTGTCGCAGAACAGTAGACTTCCGAAGTAGTTCTTTAAGGGCAACAAATGCTTTTTGGTGGCGTGGCGACCAATTCCATGGGACTTCTTTCTGGAGTAGCTGGTACAGATCGTTGGCCACTGTAGCTCGATCTTCTAAGAACCGGTCGTAGAACGTTAATAGCCCTAAGAACGACTGGAGCTCTTGCTTGTTAGTAGGCGCTCGTGCTTCGGTGATTGCTCGCACTTTGTCTTCAGTAGGATGAATACCGTGCGCGTCAATTTGATGTCCAAGAAACTTCACTTCAGGCACCGCAAACACACATTTTTCCTTGCTGATGCGCAAGTTAGCATTTGATAGCCTTTCAAGGATGAGCTCCAAACGCTCCGCGTGCTCTTCAGTGGAGGCGCCACCGACAATAACATCGTCCAAGTAGACGCAAACTCCCGGGATCCCGTTAAGTGTAGACTCCATAAATTTCTGGAAGATTGCTGGTGCTGCAGCTATGCCGAATGGTAGCCTTTTGACTTTGTAGAGACCCTTAATGGTGTTTATCGTGAGCAGTGCAGACGTTGGTTCGCTCACCTTCAGTTGCTGGTAGGCTTGTGTCAAGTCCAAGGTGCTGAAGATCCTTCCACCACGAAGCGTGCTAAAAACCTCCTCTGGGGTCGGTAGTGGGTAGGAAGATGCTTTTGTCGCCAGGTTGACAGTGCTCCGGTAGTCTCCGCAGAGGCGTAGGGTACCGTTCTTCTTTCGGACGACAACGAGTGGTGTAGCCCATTCTGAATGTTGCGTCGGTTCGATGATTCCTTGTTGCTGCAGTCGGTCAAGCTCATTCTCGACTGACGTTCGTAGGGCAAAAGGTACCGACCTAGCTTTCAAAAATTTAGGCGTCGCATCCTCCCGCAGTTCCAGTGTGACTGGAGGTCCGTTGTTTCCTGGTATTTCTTCGGAGAAAACCGCTTGGTACTTCTCTTGAAGCTGCTCCACTGACGGATAGCTGGGTGTGTGGTGAACTCCGCCAATGACCACTCCAAGAGAGGTGAACCAATTTCGTCCCAACAGGCTTGATCCAGAGCCGTGGACGACAAGCAGTGGTAGCTGATGGGTCTGACCGTTGTAGTACACGTCTACGTTGGCACAGCCCAGTAGTGGAAGGGAATGTCCGGACCACGTTCTCAGCTGCGTGTCGTCTTTCTGGAGAGCTGGCGCGTTCTCATGCCAAGTGGCGCGAAAGGTGTCCTCGCTGATGAGCGTACACGCTGCTCCGGAATCCACCTCGAACCTGATGGGGGCGTTGGTGTACCATGATTTCTGTGGTAATCTTTGGTCTCGTGCCGAGGTTCACAACGGCGTTTAGGTCATATAGTGCCGATGACGTCCGTGGTGTGCTCGTGTTATCTGGCATCTGGCCCTCTTGTGCCTCGACATTGTTGTTCCGTTGCACTGAATTCTTCGGCCGGAACTGTTTGCGCTTGGTGATGCATGCCTTTTCAATGTGTCCCAGTTTTTGGCAAAAGTTGCAAGTAGCTGTTTTGAATCGGCATACCTGGGGATCGTGCATGTCGTCGCATCGCCAACAGCGCTGTGTCTTTTTCCTTCCATTAGGCCTAGTCGTGGAATGGCCTGACTGCTGACTGGTGTGATGTACCGGTTCGACGTTCCGTCGAATATCCCTCTGCTGGTGACCGGCGCTCTCTGCTCGCTGGGCGATGTCATATGCCTTGGAGAAGGTCAGACTCGTCTCCGCGAACAGGCGTTGTTGTAGAACTTCGTCGCGCAGTCCGCACACAAAACGGTCCCGCAACATAACGTCCAAGGGGAGCATAGTGGTGTTAGCAGGTGTGGCAGTTGATCCTCCCTCCTGCGCAGTAGCTGAAGTTGTCGAGGTCAACGTTCCGAAATTACAGTCAGCAGCGAGCTTTTTGAGTGCCGCCACATATTCGCTCACTGTTTCGCCTTCCAGTTGGTCTCGCCGTTGGAAGCGGGCTCGGCTGTAGACCTCTGATGGTCTTGGGTCGTAGTGCTTCTGCAGCGCAGCTACTATGTCGTCGTAGTCTACGGTTGCTGGAGTGCGTGGCTGAATCAGGGCACAGACTGTGTCGTATGTATGCTCCCCGCACAGCGTTAGCAGGTTGGCTCTCTTCATTGCTGCATCAGTGATGTTGTTAGCCTCGAAGTAAAATTGGAGGCGTCCAAACCACGATGACCATGATGAGCCGTTGAATTCGGGTAGCCGATTTTGGAGCCCGTGCGTAGCCATGACTTGTAGCTTGTCAAAAGCGTTGCGTAGCGCAGGTCCAAATCCACTTCCTCGTCGCCACTGTTATGTCCGGATGTGTCGTCGGCCCCGAGACGTACGCGCGGGGCGCGGTAGCCTCAAAAGCATAGACAGGCAGGAACGGTTAAAAACGTGTTTATTCCTACTTGGAGGCGGCAGCCGAACTGCCGGGGAAAACGCGCGGTGACTCGTTTGTAACGAGCGGGGGAGAGGGAAGGAGTCGACAACCGGACGTCCGCAGGAACGGTGTACCGCTTCACTCAAGACGTTCGGGGGGCTCGCTCGGGAACAAAGGTGCGCTTGGGACACAACAGTTTCATTAGATCATAGTATACTTAACAGACTTTGTGTTTAACATTGTCATCATGAAAATAAAAAAGGCTTAACATTTTGGAGAATTAACTACAAATCTGTCTCTGTCTCTCTCTTTATATATATATATATATATATAAGAAAAAAAAAACGGGTGCACGTACGAGAAAGCAATACTTTTATGCCTTACGTTTCGGCCGTGGCACGGCCTTCGTCAGAGACGTCGGTCGTGGCACGGCCGTGGCACGGCCTTCGTCAGGCCGTGCCACGGCCGAAACGTAAGGCATAAAAAGTATTGCTTTCTCGTACGTGCACCCGTTTTTTTTCTTACACAGACCGAACCCACTGAACTTTCCTGCTGAATATATATATATATATATATATATATATATATATATATATATATATATATATATATATATATATATATATATATATATATATGTGTGTGTGTGTGTGTGTGTGTACGGTGTACAGATGTATAACCGCATTTCCTTTGTTGTTAGGCCACTTTCTGTTCTAGTTCGCGCGAATCATGTGACCTAGAGTTACCGTATATGCTAGGGAGCATATACAGTAACTCTAATGTGACCCGGTTGTGCCTCCTAATTGTTTTACAAATTTCGTTGTATCAGATTGACAGGAGCATTCTCCGCTGCGTCTGTCATGATACTTCCAAGGCCGATCGTAACAATACCCACTTAGTATTGTCACGCGCGTTTTGTATTATACTTGTGCTGTATTCGGTTTACGCCCACAAAGACTGTAAGCAATGCTCAGCGCAAACCGCGCCTCATTTTTCTAGAAGCTTCGCGTTTATTGTAGATCGTTGTGTTAAGATTGCGCGCAAGACGCGAACACGCGAGCTTATTCCAGAGCTTTCGCGACAACCAGCGATAAGACTGGAATATTCGATGACACGCGTATAAATGCCGACGCGCTTCACCGCTTGTCAGTTTATCGACGGCCGACGCTCCGTTCGCCGCTATCAGTGCCAGTGTATTGCTTTCAGTTTACCGGCCACAAGTTCGGCCTAATAAACAGTTTCATCGTGAACATACCGACTGCTGCTTGGGTCAACGTCACGACCGCGTGACATCTGGTGGAGGTGCTTCACGGCCCATGTACCGAACGCCCCCCCTCAAGCCGCGAACCCAGCCCACGTCGCGAAGAAGACACCGACACCATCAGCGACAGTCGAGCCAGCCGCAGGCTGAAAGGACTCCCCCCGCAGCACGGACTCCTACCGGACAAGTCAAAAGCCACGCTGACGAAGACGACAGGGACAATGACAGCCGCTGTGTCCCCAGCAACGATCGTGATCCAGCCACCGAGAGAGCCACCGACTTTCCATGGATCGCCAAGTGAGGACCCTGAGACCTTAGAGACGTACGAACGCGTCGCGACTATGAACAACTGGGACTCGGACGAAAAACTGCGACGCGCCTACTTCTACCTCGAAGACGCCGCGAGGACGTGGTTCGAGAACCGGGAGTCCACGCTTCGAACATGGGACCTGTTTCGCGGCGCTTTCTTGGAGACGTTCGCGAGCGTCGTCCGAAAGGAAAGGGCCGCCGCCTTACTGGACACACGAGTGCAGCTCCCGAATGAGACCGCGCGCCACCATCTTTACGGAGGAGATGACGCGACTTTTCCGGCACGCCGACGCTGACATGCCCGAGGAAAAAAGGTTCGGTTCCTCATGAGAGGAGTAAAAGAAGAACTTTTCGCCGGACTTGTGCGCAACCCCCCTAAGACGGTCCCGGAATTCGTTTCCGAAGCCACTACTATCGAGAAAGCGCTAGAAATCCGCAACAGGCAATACAACCGCCGCCTGCCTACGACGAGCTACGCGGATGTTCAAGCGCTGGAACCAACGACCTCCGCGAGACCATCAGAGCGGTCGTGCGTGAGGAGCTGCGGAAGATGTTCCCCAGATCGCAACCTCAGGTGGATTCGATAGCCGAGATAGTTCGTGAAGAACTCCAGCAGTCGCTCGGCACCCCTGAGCCACCACAGTCTCAGCCGCAGGCCCTGAGCTACGCTGCTGCAGCCCGACGCAGTGCACCCCCCTCCACGCCCCCGTCAGGACGCCGCACAGCAGCACTACCGTCGCCAGACGCCGCCGCCACCACCACCGCCGCCATCTCGCCCGCCTGCCGGCCAGCGGTACACGCCGAGGAAGACCGACATCTGGCGAGCCCCCGACCACCGTCCACTCTGCTACCATTGCGGAGAAGCCGGCCACACGTACCGCCGATGCCAGTACCGACAGATGGGGCTACGGGGATTCGCCGTCAACGCGCCGCGTCCGCAGCCAGGCGAACGGCCTCGCGACATCAACGACTACCTCACTGGAACACATTGGCAAGAACGACGACCTTCCCGCTCGCCGTCGCCCGGCCGCTACATGTCACCGCACCGCCGGCAATACAATGGCCCAAACCGGGGCCGGTCGCCTAGCCCGTATCCGGGAAACTGAAGGCAGCAACCGATGGAGGTGCGGTTGCTGTACGACGAAATGCCGAAGATCCTCCGCGGCCGCCGACGACGACAACGCGAGGAAACCAGGAGAATACGACGCGAAGCAGACGAAGCCCTGCCGACGAAACGTCGCAGACCGACGAAGACGTGACGACACAACAAGGAAGCAGCGCAACAAATCGACGTAGCCGTGATCCGACGCCGCGACCCAACCGCAACGGACGACGACGAACCAGCGACCTCGACGTAATATTCGACGGTCACAACGTCACCGCTCTCGTCGACATTGGAGCCGACTATTCCGTCGTCAGTGGGCCTTTTGCGACGCAGTTGAAGAAAGTGAAGACTGCTTGGCAAGGCCCTGAAATCCGTACCGCTGGGGGTCATCTAATAACGCCAGCCGGTGTTTGCACAGCAAGAGTCACCATCAATAACCGGACCTACCCAGCCAGCTTTCTAATTCTACAGCACTGCTCCAGGGACGTAATACTTGGGATGGACTTCCTAAGTAAACACGGCGCCGTCATCGACCTAAGGTCTCAGTCGATAACACTAACCTCAGAAAAAGCGCTGCCTACCCAGACGACGCCAGGGAGCCATGCATTGAACGTGATAGAAGAGCACGTCACCGTTCCGCCTCTCTCCAGCGTCATCATTTCCGTCGGCACCGAAAACCCCGCAGACTTCGAAGGCGTCATCGAGGGTGATCAGCACCTGCTTGTAAACCGTCAGATTTGCGTGGCACGAGGCATCGCCGAGTTGCGTGAAGGGAAAGCAACAGTGATGCTTACGAACTTCAGCAACGAATACAAGCACGTGAGCAAAGGCACGACGGTCGCCTACGTCGAAGACATTGTGGAAACCAGCGACGCCCTCGCCCTCGCCGAGTTTACCGAACATGCACCGACGAACCAAGCTCATCAACTAACTTTCGACGTCAATCCGAGCCTTCCGACGCATAAACAAGAACAGCTCAAAACCCTGCTCCTGCAATACAAGGATTGCTTTTCGTCGTCGTCCAGAGTTCGACAGACACCAGTCGCACAACACCGCATCATAACAGAGGAAAGTTCCAGGCCACTACGTCAGAGCCCGTACAGAGTTTCAACGAGGGAACGCGAGGCAATAAGGAAACAAGTCGACGAAATGCTACGCGACGACATCATCCAGCCTTCAAAGAGTCCGTGGGCGTCACCCGTGGTGTTAGTGAAGAAAAAGGACGGAACCCTACGCTTCTGCGTCGATTATCGCCGCCTGAACAAAATAACGAAGAAGGACGTGTACCCTCTCCCACGGATAGACGACACCCTCGATCGGCTCCACAACGCGAGGTACTTTTCGTCGATGGACCTCAAGACCGGCTATTGGCAAATTGAAGTCGACGAGAGAGACCGAGAAAAGACCGCGTTTATAACACCAGACGGCCTCTTCGAGTTCAAGGTCATGCCCTTTGGTCTTTGCTCGGCGCCTGCGACTTTCCAACGGGTTATGGACACAGTACTGGCAGGATTGAAGTGGCAGACTTGCCTGCATGGTGTACCTGGACGACGTCATTGTGTTTGCTTCAAACTTCGACGAACACCTCCGGCGACTTGACGCAGTACTTCAAGCAATCAAGACCTCCGGCCTCACCTTGAAGCCTGAAAAGTGCCGCTTCGCATACGAGGAGCTCTTGTTCTTGGGTCACGTGATCAGCAAGTCCGGAGTACGCCCCGATCCTCAAAAGACAGCCGCCATCGCTACATTCTCGCCACCCGACGACAAGAAGGCCGTCCGTCGATTTCTCGGCCTGTGCGCCTATTACAGGCGGTTCGTCAAAAATTTTGCCCGCATCGCCGACCCACTCACTAACCTTACCAGAACCGACGTCGAGTTCAAGTGGGAAACACCGCAAGAGGAAGCATTTCAAGAACTAAAACGACGCCTGCAAATGCCTCCGTTACTTGCGCATTTCGACGAACACGGCGAAACAGAAGTGCACACCGACGCAAGCAGCGTGGGACTCGGCGCCGTCCTTGTGCAGAAGACGGACGGACTGGAGAGGGTTATCAGTTATGCTAGCCGGTCGCTATCCAAGGCAGAGGCCAACTATTCAACAAGAGAAAAAGAGTGCCTCGCCATCATCTGGGCTACGTCGAAGTTTCGCCCCTACCTCTACGGCAGGCCCTTCAAAGTGGTGAGCGACCACCACGCCTTGTGTTGGCTAGCTAACTTGAAAGAGCCTTCGGGTCGTCTCGCACGATGGAGTCTCAGACTTCAAGAATTCGACGTCACCGTCGCTTACAAGTCCGGACGAAAGCATTCTGACGCCGACTGCTTGTCTCGCGCCCCCGTCGACCCGCCGCCACAGGACGACCTTAATGATGACTGCTTCTTGGGAACCATAAGCGCCGATGACTTCGCTGAACGACAACGAGCCGATCCGGAACTCAAGGGCCTTATAGAATACCTCGAGGGCAAGGCCACCATGGCTCCAAAGGTATTCAGACGAAGACGAGTCGTTTTTCTTGCGCAACGGCATTCTCCTAAAGAAAAACTTCTCGCCACTTCGGGCCGACTCCCTCCTCGTAGTACCTTCAGCGTTACGTCCCGAAGTTCTGGACGCTCTGCATGACGACCCGACGGCTGGACATCTTGGATTTTCCCGTACGCTCGCGATGATACAAGAAAAGTACTACTGGCCTCGCCTCACTGCCGACGTCACCCACTACGTGAAGACCTGCCGAGATTGTCAACGACGGAAGACACCACCCACTAGGCCAGCCGGACTTCTGCAACCCATCGAGCCACCTCGCCGACCGTTCCAGCAAATCGGCATGGACTTACTGGGGCCGTTCCCGACGTCGAATTCCGGAAACAAATGGATCGTCGTAGCAACGGACTACCTCACCCGCTACGCCGAGACAAGGGCGCTGCCCAAGGGCAGTGCAGCCGAGGTAGCAAAGTTCTTCGTCGAGAACATCGTACTGCGTCATGGCGCCCCAGAGGTCCTCATTACCGACAGAGGTACGGCCTTTACAGCGGACCTAACGCAGGCGATCCTGAGGTACAACCAAACAAGTCACCACCGGACCACCGCCTACCACCCGCAGACCAATGGCCTCACCGAGCGTCTAAATAAGACCATCGCCGATATGCTGGCCATGTACGTCGACGTCGAGCACAAGACGTGGGATGCCATCCTTCCGTATGTAACCTTTGCATACAACACGGCGGTACAAGAAACGACGCAGATGACGCCGTATGGATTGGTCTACGGAAGGACCCCGACAACGACACTCGACGCTATGTTGCCCAATGTCTGCGACGAGGAAAACGTCGACGTCACCGTGTACCTTCAGCGCGCCGAAGAAGCCAGACAACTCGCCCGTATGCGCATCCAGACCCAGCAAAAAACCGACAGCCGTCGCTACAACCTTCGAAGACGCCACATGGAATACCAACCCGGTGACCGTGTATGGGTTTGGACGCCAGTTCGCCGACGGGGACTTAGCGAGAAGCTTCTTCGACGATACTTCGGACCCTACAGGGTACTTCGACGTCTCGGCGCACTCAACTATGAGGTTATCCCTGACGGCATTACGAACTCTCAGCGGCGCCGTGCGCGACCTGAAGTCCATGTCGTGCGCCTCAAGCCGTATTACGCGCGTTAGTGAACCTGAAGACTGTAATTTCTGCTTTATTATTGTACTTTCGTGCTTGTGCTTATTGTTTATTGTACTTTCTTGCTTTATTATTGTTATTTATTGTTGCATGAATTCCCCCCCCCCCCCCCCCCCCGTGTTCTATTTTAAGCATCGGGCCGATGCTTTTTCAGAGGGGGGGCATTGTCACGCGCGTTTTGTATTATACTTGTGCTGTATTCGGTTTACGCCCACAAAGACTGTAAGCAATGCTCAGCGCAAACCGCGCCTCATTTTTCTAGAAGCTTCGCGTTTATTGTAGATCGTTGTGTTAAGATTGCGCGCAAGACGCGAACACGCGAGCTTATTCCAGAGCTTTCGCGACAACCAGCGATAAGACTGGAATATTCGATGACACGCGTATAAATGCCGACGCGCTTCACCGCTTGTCAGTTTATCGACGGCCGACGCTCCGTTCGCCGCTATCAGTGCCAGTGTATTGCTTTCAGTTTACCGGCCACAAGTTCGGCCTAATAAACAGTTTCATCGTGAACATACCGACTGCTGCTTGGGTCAACGTCACGACCGCGTGACAGTATTGTCTATCTTCCCACCCTACCAAAATCCCAAACAGGGATTGTAGTATTTATAAATAAATAAATAAATAAATAAATAAATAAATAAATAAATAAATAAATAAATAAAAATCTCGCATTTCCACGAAGGGAATCATGACGAGTGGGCGAAGCACTGGGGATCGTTCTTACCGTAAATCACCCGTGACATTGCCCACTCGCGCATGTAAACGAGTGACAACGCGTTTGTACAGTATATACAATGCAATTTTGCCGTTGAGCCACCGCTTTCCTCTTCCTCAACTCAGGGGTAGCAGCCCGGAGTTGCCTTTCGCGGGCGAGAGCGCATTCACGATCGTTTTCATCCATGGTAGAAGAGAATGTGTGGCCTGGAACGCGCTTATTCTTCATCGTCATCAGCATCATCGTCATCGTCATGGCGTGTAATGGTTACCTTGCATGTGCTAGCTGTGCCGTGATGGCAGCGTCATCGTCATCTGCCAGTACTAACGTGGCTACACCGGGGGGAGTGATGTACAAGCCTCGACCTTAAGGAGCTTCGCCCCTATTTAGTAAATAAATAAATACATAAATAAACTGCAATTTTTAACCATTGTCGTAGGCTCAGTATTTGTCATGCCGCTTGGTGAAGCGCGAACGCTAGAGTGTGAGCATTATTGCAGCGCGTAGGACTGTGCAAGGAGCATCTGAAGGATGCCCCTTAAGCACTAAAAGGTCACTGTTTGGCGAATCCGTTGTACTTGTCCTTCAAGCATAGTGCATTGCAGATGCCAGCTTTCCGCCGAGAGGGCGGAGTGGTTACGGTGCTCGGCTGCTGACCTGAAAGACGTGGGTTCGACCCCGAGAGCAGCGGTCGTATTTTGATGCAGGGGAAATGCTAGAGGACCATGCCCGGCGCGATCTCAGTGCACGATAAAGAATGCCGTGTGGTGGAAATTATACCGAGCCCTCCGCTACGGTGTTTGTCATAACGTAAATAGCGTTGGGACGCTAAATCACACAAACCAATTGCATGCTTCCCAGATTCTATTGCTTGTTTTAATCTGAAGTAGCAGATCTATGAAACGGTACGTGTTCTGAAAAGCGGAACATATTTGGGAGTCTGCGAGTTAGTGACGGAGAACTTTATTGTAGTCCAAAAGTTGCAGAAGCTGAACGGGTCCGGAGGCCCCGCTAGCTCAGCCAGGTGGCTCCACCCAGGAAGGAGCCGGAAGCTGGAGCCCTTCGGCGATGTCCCGGGCCCTATGGACTGCCAAGAGGTGGTTGCTGAGCTCCGCGCTGCGCATGACAGCCTACCAGGAGGGTTTGTCTGGTAGTCCTGACCCCGTATTAAAGGGGCACATAAGAAGAGTGTCCTAATGGACTACTGAGCCAGTGTTTATGCAAGAACGTTTACCTGGGGTGTGGCACTTGTTAGTACTTCGCTGAACCCATTTGGCGCATTATTTGCTTCATTC